>VWZV01015316.1:775290-850219 GCA_013397155.1 Irena cyanogastra | reverse complement strand
CGGGTGCGGGGCTCGGCCACCGCTGTCCAATCAGCGCTGCCGGCCCCTCACAGCACCCGCCAATCGCGAGCCGGACCGGAGTTCATAAGGGCAGGTGCCGCAGGTGAGAGAGATTTTGGGGTCTGTGGATGGTGTGTGCGGCTCTTATGGGCCTTTTTAATTTGGTAAGGAGCTGTTTTGACTCACCTGTTCGTAAGGTATTATGCTTCTAGCAACGTTCAAGCGTGCGAACGATGTGCTGGAGCATCGTTGCTGGGTGGCTGTAGGAGAAGCTATGCTTGGGCTGCAGGGCTGTTGTTCTCTGGGTCTTTCAGGGTTTGCCTCAGGATCCCAGTGGTTCTTCCGGTACAAGGTTAGGACGTAGAAGTTGCTCTGATCCGTTTTGGTTTTTTTTTTTCTGTTTTTTGCTGCTGCATTAGTGCTTTTTACATGTTCTGTGTTAATTTCCAGCCTAGGTTATGGCTTCCTATAGAGCTGGTGGAGGGTTTTGCTCCTCGTGGGAGAAAGAACTGCCTTGAGAAGCTTCTCTGCAAAACCAAACTCCGTCGAGTCTATGAATTTCTATAGGTGAGAATAGGGCTTGTCCTCTCAGGGAGGTTTTGTGATGTATTGGGAATGGGGGGCACAGATATTGCCTCCCTTAGTTTCTCCAGCCTTTGGTCTCTTGTGTGCGGCTATGGCTGGGGTCAGTGCTTGGGGCAGGAGCTGGAATGCTCTGCTCCTTCTCCAGGAGCTGCTGCTGGTCCTGTATCTCTGCTTGGAGTAGGATTGTGGGTGTCTTTTTGATATCTTAGCCCTCTCCTGATTGCAAAGCTGCAATCTGAAACCTTTGCAGGTAAAGGTGTTCGAGTGCTGTGATGTGGTCAAAGCTGGACTAGGTGTGATGCTGAAGTTGTTCATTAGCCTTTAATTTGGGAAAAAATGGTGGGGAAAACCAGTCCTTTGTGGTTTACCTTTTTGCCTGATTATGTAACCAGTTCATTGGTAACGTTTCTGTGGAAGTCACTGTCCAGTGCTTAAGAGTAATTGTGGAAAGTAGAGGCAGCTTTTGGGAAATATGAATTTTGTCTAGCTTAAGCTTTCCTAGCCGTAAGGCACTCAGGTAGCCCCTGGCTCCATGTTGGATGTGTTTGGTTAATCAGCATCTTTCTGTTAGACAGTCCCCTCTAGCAGTTACTAATTCCCTCTGTTAAAGGTTTGTTAGGAATTGCTTCAGCTGTGGTAGATTAAAATCCATGGAGGCTCCTGCATTTAGCTCCTTCATTGCTTGTAGAATACTTAGAAAATGTAATTTTTCAGTATTTTTAGGAGAAGTAGCTGAGAGAGTTGGTATCATGATGTGTAGTGAAAAAGGTCACCCAGAATTTGCTTGTTGTTAATAATCTCCTTCTCTTTTAAAGTAATTTATTAAAGCTCCTGTGGAAGTCAGGGCGTGGGGGTGTCTGTGGGTGCTGACACCAACCTGCAGTAATCCCTTGTCCCAGGTTCCCTCTGCCTCCAGCAGGAATTGAACCCTCACAGCCCCAGGCAGAGCAGTGGGGCCTGAGGGGGAGGGAACTCACAGGGACAGAGGAGTTGGAAATGGTGTGTGAGACCTCCCTGAGACATCTCCTGCCTGGGAAACTCATGGACATCAAATGAAACTCAGGGCAGACTGAGGTTGGCTTGTTTTTGGTGTTCTTGTGGGGGTTTTTTCTTGAATGGGCTAAAGGGTATTTCATTTCCTGGCCAGCAGGAGCTTTTTTTCCTATTTGAGTTCTGTTGTGAGATCTGATGGTTTTGCACTTGAAGCTTTCTGTACTAAGTCCAAGATTTGGTGCTTTTGTCCACCTGGTGTGTGTTTTCTATTCTAAATGACTGAGCTCTAGGGTGCTGCGTTCAAAGACAAGGAAGGGTCTTCTTAACAGCTTAGGAATGAATCTGAGTAGGAAAGCATGCTTTACAGATAAATCTCAGGTGGAACGTGTGACAAAGATGATTTGATGCAGCCACAGGGAAGGGTGGTTCCCACACAGCCAGTGCCAGCCTCCAGCCCCCTAGAGACTGGGCATTGCCACCCTGGGTGTGGAAATGTGCCAGAGCAGGCACTTGTTTATCTAGCTTTTCTTGTCTGTTTAAGTTTGATCCAATCAGTAGTGTATTAAATAATAGGGGAAATAATAAAATTAAAACTAAATAATAGTGGAAATCTGTCTCCAGAAAGATTTCTAGCCGAGCCTGCCTTCTGAGCTGAAAAGTAAAATTCAATTGAAGTGAAAAGAAATTTTCCTGAAGAAAAGGTGCATTTGTAGCTGTCACAAAGCTGAGTCTTCTTGGCAGGTTTGTCATTTTTAAGGGTAATTTCTGGCTCAGGGGACAATGATTTATACACACCTGGGGGTCGAGTATTGATGTTGCACAAGGTATTGTTGCTGTACTTGACACAGTATTCCCAAGCTGTGACAGAAACCAAGGTCAGGCAGTTGGGTTTTTCACAGTGGAAGCCAGTGGATCCATGGATGTCCATGCTGGCCACTAGTACCTGTTTTCAAGGTGATTGTGCAGCTGAAAGATCTGAGAAATGATTCAGCCTTTTCATTGTTTTTGCCCCTGGTTTGGGTTGGAAAGGACCTTAAAGCTCATCTTGTTCAACCCCACTGCCATGGGCAGGGGCACCTTCCACTAGACCGGATCGCTCCAGCCTGAGCTTGAACCCTTCTAGGGATGGGATGGGTGAGCTGTGGTCTGAGTCTAAGGAATTTAGAATGGGTAGAAAAGTGGTTCATTGTCTCTGGTGGCTGGAACTGCTGATGGATACCAGCTCCCATGGGATTGTGCTCTACCAGTGAGATTCCCCTCAGCTCACTGGTGTGATAAGGCCAAACATGGCATTTGTAGAGCTGAAAATCCCTGGAATGCTCAAAAATTTGACACAACAGGTGGGGGTTTGCACTGTGGTTGCTCTGGGGAGTCCCCAAAGCCCTGTGGCTTACTCGAGGTGAGATAATCTCCTCTGTGTAATTGCCTCCAAACTCAGCTCAGAGAAGAGATAACAACCTGCTTTGGGCTTTGTCACTCTCCTGGGGCTCCAAGAGCCTCTAAATCCCCAGATTACATGGAAAAAGGTCTTTGCTGACAGTGGTATATTTTTAAATTCACCTGCAGAGCACCTTAATATCCACCTTGAAGAGCATCAGGAGGGAAGTAGGGGGAGTGCAGAGATGTAGGGAAGGATCATCCTGGAGAACCACAAGCAAGGACAGTGCTTGCTGAGCCAACCATCTCCTGTTGCTTTCTCTTGCAAAGAAGAAACAGCTTCAGTCTTCATCTCAGCTCCTACCTGGAGGCTCCTGGGCTCCAGTTCCATATTGTACTCTGGGCTTAGCACCAAATCCAGGTGATCTGCCACAGGTGTGTGATGAGGACACCCCTTTGTAACACTTGCTCTGGGTACTTCTCACTGACCACAGAGGGCTCCTGGATGAGGACTGGCAGCTTTCCTGTAAGAAACACCTATGGATCTTACTATTGCTGATATAAGGCATGTCCAAAAGGTGATTTTTAAATTTTCTTTTTCCCAGAAAGAAATATTTTCAGGAGGAGATTGCTGAGCTTTGGGTGTTGCATGTTTTGGTTTGAAGACTGCAGGAGCAAGGTAAAGAGCTGGAAAAATCTTTTAGAGCCAAACCAGTGCATCAGGAGGAAGGGGAAACTTCATAGTCAGGAAGTTTTGGATGCCCCTTCTCTGGAAGTGTTCATGATCACGCTGGATGGGGCTTGGAACAATCTGATCTAGTGGAATGTGTCCCTGCCTGTGGCAGGGGGTGCAATGAGATGGTCTTCAAGATCCTGTCCAACCCAAGCCCCTCCAGGATTCTGTGAAGAAGACAGACAAAGCAGGTGGTTGGCAGATGCCAACGCAAAGATGAATAATCAGTTCCGTGCTGTCTTTTACAGCTTTTATTTGGTTTCTCCATGTTTCAGGTTGTGCTGGATGATTTATAAGTCCCAGACTGAACACACACAGGGGATTGAAGGCAGCACCAAGGTAAAGCTCCTCAGGGTTGTGTAACCTACAGCTTCTCCCTACCCATGCCATGACTTCTACCCAGCACTGTCTAATAAATCTGTGCCTAAACTCTTGTTTTAGATCTTGTAGGATTGTCTTCAAGCAGATCACACTGCAGAGAGGGTCTTCCAGCTGGAAGAAACCTCCAGCAAGGACTTCACACAGACAACACCCTTAGAAGGAATGCCAGGAAGAAATTGCACCCAAGCAACTGAGTTCAGCTTGGCAGGATTCACCGAGGACCCAGTAACTCAGGTCACCCTCTTCCTGCTGTTCCTGCTCACCTACCTTGTCACCATCCTGGGGAACTTGGGGCTCATCACCTTGATCAGAGCCAGCCCTCTGCTCCATTCCCCCATGTATTATTTCCTGGGCAACCTAGCTTTTGTGAACCTCTGCACTTGTACCATCATCACCCCCAGGATGTTGGTTGTGGTTTTGTTGGGGAAGAAGGGAATCACCTATGCTGGGTGCATGGCTCAGGTGTTCACTTTTGGCCTGTTTGTGGTCACTGAGTGCTTCCTACTGGCTGCGATGGCCTATGACCGATATGTGGCCGTTTGCCACCCCCTGCTCTACCCCCTTGCCATGTCCCCAGAGCGCTGCTCCCAGCTGGTGACTGGGTCCTACCTCCTGGGGCTGACCAATGGTGTGGGACAAACCATTGGCATGTCCAGCTTGTTCTTCTGCAGCTCCAGCACCATTGATCTGTTCTTCTGTGACATTTCCCTCCTGATCTCACTCTCCACCTCTGACACCACCCTCAGCCTCGTCATCCTAAGAACTTCCTCATCTTTGCTTGGTGTTTCCAGCATGCTGGTGGTCCTGATGTCCTATGTGGCTATCATCTCCACCATCCTGAGCATCAGCTCAGCTGAGAGCAAGTGCAAAGCCTTCTCCACCTGTGCCTCCCACCTCACTGCTGTCAGCAGCTTCTATGGGGCATTGATTTTTGTGTACTTAATCCCCAGGTCAGACAGCTTCAGGGGAAGAGAAAAATGGGCTGCTGTACTCTACACTGTGGTGACTCCCATGCTGAACCCCTTGATCTACAGCCTGAGGAACCAGGAGGTGAAGGAGGCTTGGAGGAGACTCAGGAAAATAAAATGAGCTTGGATGTTTTAATGCTGTGGCCAGATACAATGGAGATGTGGGTGATATCCTGGGATTTTTGTGAAATATATATAGAGACATTTTTGGGGCCTTCTGCACTTTGATTTAGGTGGTGTGCTGGCTTGATTCAGTATCAGCTGAAAATACTTTCACTCCAGTTGTGGTGTTTGCATGAGACTTGGAGCAACCTGGTCTGGTGGAAGAAGGTGTCCCTGCCCACAGTAGGAGATTGGAACTGAATGAGCTTTGAGGTCCCTTCCAACCCAAACCATTCCAGAATTTTGTGACACATTTGGTGCTAATGTTTTGATGCATAAGCACTGCAGATGTGAAAAAACCCCAAACCCTCCAATCAGTGCATTATCTCACCCTGTGCCAGGTCCATGGTGAAATCCAGAGTGCTGAGACTCTCCTAGAGACTCAGAACAACTTGGGATGGAGGAGAAGCTGCTCAGTTGGATTAAATCAAGCCAGGATCAAGGTAGTTTGCTGATTTATTGATGACACAAAACTCACAGGCACTCAGCTGAGTCCTTTGTTGCCAAACCTGCCAATAATACCCTAGTTATTTAGTCTGGCTGCCTGGATAAATCCCCCTGAGCTTTTTATGCTCCTGTTCCTCTTTTCTCAGCTGTGCTGAGCCCCCATGGTAGGGCCCTAAAGTGCCTCAACTCACATGTCCACAGATGGCATGACAACTCGCATGTCCAAGTTGCACCAGGGGAGGTTTAGGTTGGAAAGGGAAAATTCCTTCATGGGAAGGGCTGTCCAGCCCTGGAACAGGCTGCCAGGGCAGTGGTGGAATCCCCACCCCTGGAGGGATTTAAAAGGCATGTGGATATGGCACGTGGGGACATGCATTAGTGGTGACCTTGGCACTGCTGTGGGAATGGGTGGACTCGATGATCCTAGAGGATTTCTCCAGCCTAATGAGTTCTATAACTCTGATCAGGACAATGAACTGGGACCTCTTTGTGTGACTCCTGCTGTTCTCCCACCCTTCTGCTCCTCCCTGCCCCCCTCAGGACATTGTTTAATTTAGGTGCAGACAAGATTGTACATTTTTTCTTTAAATAGGAATAAGGATTATTTTTAATGTTTTAGTTAAAACATAAACACCCCATAATTAATAATTTAATAAAACATTAAGGCATTTAAAGCATAAGCCCTAGAGCAACTCTATTTTCTCCAGGGCCTTACAACCATTGTTTGGCAATACAAAAAATATTTGAAAAATATTCACTATTTTAATAATATTTTGAGAAACCATTTAATTGTTTTAATTTCTTTGTCCAGCTGGTCTTGCCTTGACCATCACCAGACTGTTAAACAGGAATGTGAGCCCTTAGCAAATTAAACCCAGAGTCTGTGGCCATGGCACTGTCACTGTGCATGTTGTGGCTTTGTGCTGGAGCTGCTGCTGCTCTCAAAATCAAAAGGTTTTGGGTTGTTGTGCAAGTGGGGATTGGGGAAATGAGGGTGAACTGTGTCCAGCTTCTGTGGGAACAGCACCTGACCATGCATGAGAGGAGTGGGAGCCACCATATGGGAAGGAGATGGAGTGTCCGGTGTTGATGTTTGCTCCTGATGGACACTTCCTCCTCAGGGGTCATCCTGTGTCCCTGTCCATGGCAGGGCGTTGGAATGAAATGAGCTTTAAGGTCCCTTCCAACCCCAGCCATTCCAGGAATCTCTGACTGGTGCAGTTTATTCCCCGTGAGTCTCCTGAACCCATTTTGAAGCAGGCATTGCAAAATGGCTTTTGAGAATGAGGTTTCCTGGTCAAAAATGGGAATCAGATAAGCTTGGAAAAGGGAAAAGGCTGAGCATTGCCCATGGGAAATAATTGTCCCAGACACTGGGACAGGAGAGCATCTGTGGAGGTTGTAGTGGCCACCAAGATGGAGATGGGCCATCGATGAGTTCTGAGTGCAAGGACATCCACCAGTAGCTGGAGAAAAGCACTGACAGCCACTCAAGTGACTTCCTGCTGTGAACCTCTGACTGAGAGCTGGAGGAACAGGGAAGGAAAAGCTTCTTTGGGAGGGTGAAAGGAGAAGAGAAACATGGAATTAGAGAAGAATTTTTAAAAATCTTTCAAATTCAAGCCTTTAGCAAAAATCCATGTTTTGGTGTTTCATCTTGACAGCGTTGTGCTCACAAATGGCATCACTCAGGCTCTGCAGGCAGCAATTCCGATGTGCTGTGGGCATCCCATCCCTAAAACTCCAGGGAGAAACCTTGGGATGGATCCCAGGGCCTCTGGGGGAGGCTCACTCAGTGTTCAGGTGCCTCAGAGACCCTGTAGTAATTGGTCACGTGGGGATGGGGTAAAACTTAAATATTCCAGCCACGTTAGAGGATGGAAACGGAAAACTTCCCTGTTTTAGCCAGACTGATGGAGCTTGTGGACTTCAGCTCGAGGACCTGTGAGTATCTTAACAATCAGAGAGGGTGAGATTTTAAGTGGTTTTGAGACTGTTTTTTGCTAGGTGGGGAAATTGTCCTTCACAAGTGTTTGCAGAAGGATATAATAACAAATATCTCCAGGAAATTGCAAAAGTCCTTCCTGATTGCAAAACGTGTACTCCAGTACATCTGAACCTTCATTTGTGACTCAAATTTTGGATTAATATTCCTCATATCAGCAGAATTAGGAGGCACACTCTGAGCAAATTGACTGAAGAGTCAATCTGAGCCTAAAAGTCTTAAATTCAGCTCATCATCACCAGAAAATGTGAAAGTAAATTGCAGCAGAAAAGTTCCTGCAGAGTTTTCCTTTCATCCTGATTGGCAATTGCAACACTTCTCCAAACCCTGGGCTGTCTCTCAATCCCTGAAACTCCATTTCTTAGACCAGTTCTTTTTAATCCCCTGTGATCCCAGGAAATTATTTGTATATTCTGAGAGATACATTTAAATGTATGTTTAAATGCAGTTGCATATAATATATAAAACAAAATTATATATATTAGGAAAGTATTTATTTGTATTAAGTAATTATGTATAGCTGCATATATAAATTAAACCTCTGTATTAGCTTTTATGTATTAAAATGTTCATATATTTAATTATATATATATATAGTGGTAATTAAATCCTCAAGCTGCCATTTAGCTTCCTGAAACTAATTGAGTTGTTTTAATTAATGGTGTTTATTTACCAGTGCAGGTCTTCTCCTTAAGGATCTGCTTCCAAAATCGTCCATTCCCAAGGGAAATTTCCTCCTCCAGGGCTGGGCAGTGACAAACTCCCTGATGTTCCTGTGAATGAAGAGTACAAACAGCAGATTTTTTTGGTAAAGTTTGGATGCTTTTTGTGAGAGTAAATTATTCCTGTCTTCCACACTGGGTTTATTTCTAACCCATACTGGGTTTATTTCTCCCTGGAAATTTTGGTCTGGGAGATAAAATCTGATCAAACAAAAAGGGCCCTCAGATGTGAGGAAACAGGTGAGTTTTACCCCAAATAAGTCTGCAAGGAGTTGATGTGTTGCAAGGAGAGGCTTTGAGGTGGGAGCTTGTTCTCACAACAAATAATCCTCCAGGCTCAGGGTCTCTGAGATGAAACCCAAGAATTTATGGTGGAGTCTATGGTTTGGGTTGGAAGAGACTTTAGGGATCCTCCAGTGATGTTCCACAGGCAGGGACACCTTGCACTAGCCCAGGTTGTTCCAAGCCATGTCCAACCTGGCCTTGAAGATCAATCATTGCAGAGCAGCACTACCTGGATTATTTCCCAAATTATATACATTCTGTTTATTTGAACTGTATTATCAGCATCTTACTCTCCCCAGTTAATCATGGCACCACAAAATTTTTGGGGCCTACAGACTTTTAAGATCCTTTTCTTCCTCCACTTCACACTTCTTATAGGAATGGCACAAATATCACCATATTTGAAGGGTTTTCTAATACACTAAATCTCCTGTTTGAACCTGAATTTCACGGGAAGGAAGAGAAGAAATTTGTTTTATTTTAACTTGTTCTGACTCTCCTAAGGAAAATGTTAAAGATGTCCTGATCTCTCACCAGTGCTTTGTCTCCTTTGGATCTTCTAAATGAATGAGGTTTGGGGTTGGTTTTTGGGTGGTTTTTGTTGTTTTGTTTGTTTTTCAAATTCATAATGATTTCTAAAGTCAGGATAAATTACTGGGGTTAATGCTTTGAATCTCATGAGTAATCATTCCCTTAACTTCTTCAGGAGGTGGTATAAACCTTCCACTGTGTAAAGTGATTATCAAACCCAATCAGTGGCTAAACCAGACTAAAACCATTAGAAACAAACTCAGCAGTGAACTTTGACTACTTTAAAATGTATTTTGAACCAAACAGTAAATCTTGCAGTTCCTGCATCTCCAAGCTGTGTTTGCTGATAAAAACACAGCCATTTTTAACACTTTTGTGCAGAAAACAGGAATATCCTGACTCTCCATCTTGGCTTTCCTGCAGCACCTGCATTAAGATGGCATCCAAAGGAAATGGAACCCCCAGTGCTCACTTTGTCCTCTTGGGATTCTCCGAGCAGGACAACATCCAGGTTGTCCTCTTTGTGGTGTTCCTGGTGATCTATGTGATCACCCTGCTGGGGAATGTGGGGCTGCTGGTGTTCATCCGGCTGGTTGCCCGGCTCCACACCCCCATGTACTTCTTCCTGAGCAGCCTGTCCTTCCTTGACCTCTGCTATTCATCCTGCATCGCTCCCAGGCTGCTCTGGGATCTCCTGGATGAGGACAAGGTCATTTCTCACGCCACGTGCCTCACGCAGTTCTATTTCTACGTGGCCTTCGCCACCCTGAGTGCTACCTGCTGGCTGCCATGGCCTATGGCCGCTACGTGGCCGTCTGCTGCCCCCTGCTCTACTCCCTCTCCATGTCCCGAGGGATTTGCGTGCTCCTGGTGGCCGGCTCGTGCCTGGCTGGGCTCACCAATGCCACCCTCCACACGGGCCTGGCCCTTAGGCTGAGCTTCTGCGGCCCCAAGGTTATTGACCACTTCTACTGCAAGGGGCCCCCGCTCTTTGCCCTCTCCTGCACGGACCCCGCGCCCAATGAGCTGGGGATGTTCAGCCTGGCCGCCGCCATGCTGGCCATCCTCCTCTCCTACACCTTCGTCCTGGCCGCCGTCCTGGGCACGCGCTCGGCTGTGGGGAAGCACAAAGCCTTCTCCACCTGTGCCTCCCACCTGGCTGTTGTGGTGCTCTTCTACGGGTCCCTGGTGTCCGTGTACTCCCGGTGCAGCTCCAGGAGCTCCTGGGAGCGAGACAAGGTGGCCTCTGTGTTCTACACCATGGTGATGGCCATGCTGAACCTCATCATCTACAGCCTGAGGAACCAGGAGGTGAAGGCCGGGCTCTGGAGACTGATGGGGAGGAGACACTCAGCTGAAAAATGGTATTTCCTTTTTTATTTGTGTTTGCTGCCTGGTATTTTAATTTCAGGAATTTAAACCCTTCTTGACCACTTGTAGAGCCTGAGGACCAGGGACTCTTGATATCTTCTAATTACAGCTACTTGGGATCATTTCCTTCTTTCAGGAAAAAAAAAAAGAGAAACTTTTTTCCATATGCCTGTTTGTGACACACTCTGGTTGTTTAGACATCAGGATATTCCAGATAGTGTAAAAATAAAATGCAGCAGGAGAGTTTCTAAAGTGTTCTCCCTCCTTCCCAATTAGCAGTTGCAGCACTTCTCCAAATCCCGAGCTGTTTCCCAATCCCTGAATCTCCATTTCTTACACTGGTTCTTTTCACTTCCCTGTGATGCCAAGAAGCCACTTATCTATTTCAAGGACAAATTTATATATATTTAAAATTATATATATTAAGAAAAAGTATATGAAGATATTCTATAAACAAACTTTCTTTATATGCATAAAGAAATATATATTAATATCTTTATACATATAAATTTATATATGAAGAAGTGGGACATAAATCCTCAGGCTTCCATCAAACTTCCTGAAACTGATGGTGTTTGCTTACCAGTGCAAGTCTCCTGCTGAAGGAGCTGCTTCCAAATTCATCTGCTTCAAGGGGAATTTCCTGTTTGTCACCACAGGGTGGGCAGTGACCCAGCTCAAGGCCCAGGCTTGCTCAAAGAGCAGGGAGCCCTCATTTGGCATCTCCTATGGGATCATGGAATTACAGCCCTTGCTCCCTATCCTGGCATTTTGTTCATATTTTGGTTTTATTATTAAACAGGTTTTGCTTGGTTTTGAGCAATTATGAAATTTCCCCTCTGAAATAAACCATGAGATGGAGAGGAAGGAAAAACAAACTTGGAACAGCAGTGAAAGTGAGCACAGAAGGAGTGTCAGGAATGCTGACCAGGAGCAAATATGTGGTAGAAACAGTTACAGAATCCCAGAATCATTTAGGTTGGAAAAGCCCTCTAAGGTGCTAGAGTCCAACTGTTAACCCAGCTCTGCCAATGCCAGCAGTAACCCATATCTGAGCTCAGTCTGTAGAGGTCAGACCTGAGAGGCTCTTCCAGAGCCTAAAGGGGCTCCTGGAGAGCTGCAGAGGGACTCTGGGCAAGGGCCTGGAGTGGCAGGATAAGGGGGGAATGGCTTTACATTGACAGCATTAAGGCTGGATATGGGGAAGAAACTCTTCCCCGTGAGGGTGCTGAGGCCCTGGCACAGGTTTCCCAGGGAAGCTGTGGCTGCCCCATCCCTGGAAGTGTCCAAGGCCAGGCTGGCTGGGGCTTGGAGCAGCCTGGGATAGTGGAAGGTGTCCCTGCCCATGGCAGGGGGTGGCACTGGATGAGCTTTAAAGTCTCTTAACACTATCCCATGCCAACAAATTGACCCTCTAGCTTTTTAGCTCCAGGGCCTGGATCTGACAAACAAAGCATCTGGAAAAGTTCACTTTGTCTTTAACAAGGAAGAAAGTTTCTTCCTTGTTTTCCTTTGCTAATTAGTCTCTAATGGCTCATTAAGATGCATGAAAGAAGTTGTTGAAAAGCCCTCTGAGAAGTTCCATGATGGTGATTAAGAAACTTTCTTGGCAAAGCTCAGAAGATCTTGTTAAGCTGATGATCCCTAGAAGGGTGGTTGGTCTCCCAGGATCACTTCTTGCTCTGGGAATGGGAGCAGCATCCCTTGTGGTGGAAATAGCTGTGAGCACCTGCATGGTGGGACCCTGGAGCTCAGACCTGCTGATGGGCTTTGTTAGTTCTTCATTTAAACCTGAAAATCTTGAACTGAAGGAGAGTGGGTTTACACTGGATATAGGAAAGAAATCCTTCCCTGGGAGGGTGCTGGCACGGGTTGCCCAGAGAAGCTGTGGCTGCCCCATCCCTGGAAGTGTCCAAGGCCAGGTTGGACAGGGCTTGATCTAGTGGAAGGTGTCCCTGCCCATGGCAGGGAGTTGGAATAGGATGAGCTTTAAAGTCCCTTTAAAGTCCCACCCAACTTTGATACCAAAAGTCTCTGTCTTGCCAAGCCCTTTATCATTTAATTGTATCAATTCTAACTTCTTCATACAGGTCCAAATCCACCTTTCCCCCATCTCCCTAGACCTAAAACATCTCTTCTCCTGCTGTTTTTTTCCCAGAGAACAAGGAGACTACTCACCTTCCATTTACTTTTCAAATAGAAGTGAATTCTCATGTAACTCTTCAGAACACTACACCTACACAACACAACACTGAAGGGAAAAGTTTTCTGCTTCCACCTTTCCCTGCTGCAGCCAAGGCTTATCCCTCTGCAGAGTCCAAACTCATCCCACCCCCAAAGGTGTCAACAGGTGAGGGACAACCAAAATGAGAGGTGTGGAGAAGAGGAAGAAGTGTCTGCTGACCTTATCCAGACCATCTGAACTGTGAAAGAAAGTTGCAGGATTGGACTCAATTTGCCCAGCAAATATCCTTTGGAATTTGTTAGGATGAGGAAAAAAGTAGGAGCTTTTTCCATTATAAGTGCCTGCCAGGAAAAGATGAAGGATTGCTGGTCTCTCCCCAGTGTTGTGGCCATCCCTGTACCTTCTTTATTGAGGCATAATTTGGAGAACAGTTGTTTTTGGCTTTTTTAGGGCCTTTTCCAGACCCAAACAGCTCCCAACTGTCCATAGATCAGGTGCTGAGGATTCTTTCATCTATGGACACCAAGCCATGTAGTTAAAGTATGGGTGAAATGCACCTGTTAGGTTTTCATTATGTGTTTTGGCACCTGGACACTTGCATTCCCCTTGATATTCTAAGGTGTATCTTGAGATCCTGACTCACATCAGCTTTTTATCCCTCTAAATCAGAAAAAAAATGCACTTTTAAAGCCTTTTGTCTTACTCATTTGTCAACCAAATTTAAAAATACTCTTATTCTTCCCAAATGCTCCCTCCTACCCCAGAAGCTTGACTCTAATAAATAACTCACAGGTAACAATGAGGAATTTTATTGGAGTTTAGGGATAAGGACAATAATATTGCAAGAAAAATACATATTGATCATTGCAAAATAAGTTATAAACCAGTAAAACTGTGATTTACTCTTACTGAGAGAAAGAAAAGTTTAATTGGAATAATACCCTGGAATAATTCTGGGTGATTTCTTCTGACAGCCTCATGGCCACAAAGGAAATTCAAGTTTGAAGCTCCCACTCCTGTTTCCTTCCAAGGAATACGTGACTGTGGGGTCTATTTCTCCAGGATAAATAGTGCAATTGAGTTTTGTGAGGAACTATGGAAGAACCTATACAAAACTGTGAGGATCAGGGAAAAATCCATATAATTTAATTTTATTTTTTTATTCTTGCTTTAGAGGAACAGTTTGCTTCCACGAGTGGAAAGCATGGAGTGGCAGAACAACAGGGAATGGCTTTAGGCTGAGAGTAGGTTTAGATGGGATTCTGGGAAGAAATTTTTCCCTATGAGGGTGGAGAGGCCCTAGCACAGGCTGCCCAGAGAAACTGTGGCTGCCCCATCCCTGGAAGAGTTCCAGGCTACAGCATGGGGTTTGGAGCTGCCTGGTGTAGTGGAAGGTGACCCTGCCCATGGAATGTAGGACCAGATGATCTTTAAGGTCCCTTCCAACCCAAACCATTCCAGGACTCCCTGAGGCCACGAGCTGCACCTCTCTGATGCCGGCCGAGGTTTAACATCCTCCTCCTGCACTTCCCCAGCGCTGCCTTCACCTCCTTGTTTCTCAGGCCGTAGATGAAAGGGTTGAGCATGGGGCTGAGCACGGTGTAGAAGATGGAGGCCACCTTGTCCCGGCTGCCGTGCTGGGACGCCGGCTGCAGGTACATGAAGAACAGGGAGCCGTAGAACACGGACACAGACACCAGGTGGGAGGCACAGGTGCGGAAGGCTCTGGCCCTGCCGGGTGCCGAGCGCAGCCCCAGGACGGCGCGCAGGATGCGGCCGTAGGACAGCAGGATCACCGCGCCGGTGCCCAGCCCGTTGG
Source organism: Irena cyanogastra (assembly GCA_013397155.1). Taxonomy (NCBI): domain Eukaryota; kingdom Metazoa; phylum Chordata; class Aves; order Passeriformes; family Irenidae; genus Irena; species Irena cyanogastra. The sequence goes on along the minus strand of VWZV01015316.1, from coordinate 835,655 downwards.
CAGCGGCCAGGGCGAAGATGGCGACCTCTCCGCCGCGGGTGTCGGAGCACGCCAGCCTCAGCATGGGGCTGGCGTCGCAGAAGAAGTGGTCGACGCGGCGGGGCCCACAGAAGGAGCCCCCAAACGTGCAGCCGGTGTAGATGAGTGCGCTGAGGGAGGCCACGAGGTAGGACCAGGCCACCAGCTGCCAGCAGGTCCGGGGGGACACGACCAAGACATAGCTCAGGGGGTGGCAGATGGCCACGTGCCGGTCATAGGCCATGGCGGCCAGGAGGTGACACTCGGCCGTGACAAAGAGAGCAAAGAGGTGGAATTGTGTCACGCAGCCGGCCCAGGAAATTGTTTTATTCCCAAAAAACAAATCTGTGAGCATTTTGGGGGAGATGACAGTGGAATAGCAGACGTCGGCCAGGGAGAAGTGGGTGAGGAAGAAGTACATGGGGGTGTGGAGGTTGGGAGCCACCCAAACCAAGAGCATCAGCCCGATGTTCCCTGCCAAAGTGATGATGTAAATCAACAGAAAGAGCCCAAAAAGAGGGAGCTGTGCCCAGGCAGTGTCTGTAATTCCCAGGAGGATGAAGTTGGGCTGCGTGTGATTTCCTCCCATGGCCTGGTGTTACCTGCTGAGGCAAAGGGAAGAAATACATCAAAATTGTAAAACCCAGAGTTTTGCTTTTGGGTCATATTTAACTCCAATCGATCACCATTTTAATTGCCATACTTTGGTATATTCCATATATTTTCAAACATAAATTCTCCACTTTTTTATTTATCAGCTGAGGTGTCTAGAAAAGAACACAGAGCTTGAAGAAACAGAAATTGCAAATTTGCTTTTCCGTGCTTGGATACCTTAAATTATTGATTTATTCTGGCACATGTTAATTAATAATGAAGAAAATAATCAGATATTTATTCCCTATTGGTTTGAAATAAATTTGTTTCAGGAGACACCTTGGAGGAATTTCATTGGAGATAATGTAAACCTGGAGTGGGAGAAAGTCCCAATGCCAGTGAAATCCCAGATTAAACCACATTAAGAATATTTTTCCTTTGCTTTTAATTATTAATCCAGTCCATCAAACTGTTGTATTATATATCACTCACACTGCATCAAAATCACATGGATAAATTGATATTATATACCTTTCTGAGCTTCAGCAGACTGAAACATCCAAAAACCTTGGAAATTAAGATAAAACTTACTTGGAATGGGAAAGAATTTTAAATCAATCCAATTCCAGAGGCTGATTTATTAACAACTGCATTCTGCTGACAATTCTTTATAACTAAATAAGAATTGTCCTTAACGCTTCCATAAATCCATTTATCTTGCTTTAGCTGCCTAAGGAAAACAAAAACCAATTTGCAGAAGCCATTACTCCCATTTATTATAAAAAATCCTACTTTTGGAAGGCTGTTTTCCAGCACAGCCCCAAAAAAGAGGATATGAGGACATGAAAAAGGAATTCAACTTCTTTCTCTTGGATTTACAGTTCCTCCTGTGCCCTCACTGCGGTGGTGGGAGCCAAGGGTTGATCCCAAATGTGGCAGAATACATCCAGGCTGATGTGGAGAGGGATCTGCTCCTTCATTGACTCTGACTGAGCCTGTGGGTGACAGGGCTGTTAATATGTTCCCTCTGCTCTCCTGGGACAAAACCCTCAGGGCTCCTCACAGCACACCAAAAAAACAAAGAAAAGATGGGGGAGAAAAAAAAAGGGATAGAATGGAATTCTGAAATCCATTGTGCTTCAGGGATTTCAAGTCCATCATGTGGATGAGCCACCACGTCACATGCACACATGGCACCAGCAGTGACCGGCTGGTCAGAGGGTCCCCAAGTGTCACACAAAGCACCTCTGGCTCTGGAGCTGCTGATGTCCCTGTGTGGACACCAGACAGCCCAGTTTTCCTCCAAGGATGGGATTATCCACATCCAGGTACCTGCAGCCCAGATGTCCACCTGAGCAGGCTGCTCTGGGCACTTTCCGGCGGTGATTAATTGTCCCAGAGTGGACTAATTTGCATTAATCACCCCATCTGGGAGCTCCATCCACACCTTGACCCCCAAACTCTATTTAAGCTCAGCCCAAGGAGGTTGCTCCCCTCTGGAGAAGTCCTGGGTGCCAGTTTAACAACATGTGCACATCTCTGGATTCCTTTAATCTGCACCTTGTCTTGATCACAGATCCAGCCCTGACCAGGGATTGGGTTGGATTTTGGATGTTTCAGCCTGCTGGAGCTCATGAAGGTATAAAACATGAATTTATCAATGTGGACTTTATCCACTGTGAATGATATATAATATAACTGTTTGATTGACTGGATTCATAATTAAAATAAATAACTGATTAAAAAAATATAGAATTTAGGTCCACCTTGGACCTGTCTCATCGTCACCAGCTCACCTGGTAGTTTGAAGTCTTGGCTCAGAGAACATCAGGAGGCTTGGAATAAATCTGGTTCTGATTTATGAAGCAAGCTGGAAAGTGGAAAAATAAAGTTTTTGGGGCAGTCAGTGGTGATTTGGTGCAATATAGTCCTGAAAAAGATAAAATAGAACTGATTTGGGTCAATGCCAAAGAAATGGAGCAGAAATGCTCATGAAAGCAAAAATTGCCATTTTTCTTGGAAAATGCACAAAGGCAGAGGAAGCTTTGAGTGATAAACAGTTCAAAGGTTTATACTTAATTACCTGATAATTATTTAACTTCTTCTACAAGCTATTTTGCCTTCTTAGTTGTTCTTTTCTAAGTAGCAAAAGTTTCTCATGGAAATAACTGGATTTCCTGGTTTTATTTATTATTTTGAGAGAAGAGGAGGTGTTTGAAATTGTGCCTGGGGGATTGTGAATAAAGCAGGAACTAATGGGAGTCAGTGGTGAAATTTTGGTATGGAAACTCACCAAATTCCAACACTGATGTTAAAATGTTATTGATTGCAGAGCTACACCCAACCAAAACATCAGCACAAGCTAGATGATCTTTAGGGCCCCTTCCAATCCAAACCATTCCAGGATTCTGTGACCCTCTGTGGGTCTCCTTTGGACATGGCACATCCTCTTCCAGCCTGCCCAGAGTCTCTTGATCCCTCTAATTCCACCTAAGATATCATAGGATGTGTTATTGATAACTGATAAATCCCATCTGTGGATCCAAACTGTACTTTGTGGGCAGCTGAGATACTCCTGGAAGTACCTGGAGCAGAACAAGGAGGTTTAATGGACTCTGGATCATGTTCTGACAGGTGGGTCCTGTACAGACCTCCCCGTGCTAAGCCAGGAGTAGCCTGGAAGCCTTTTGGGCTCATTCCTTACCTGGAGGCTTGGATCAGCCCTCACCCCCTGTAATCCCAGCTGGCTGCTCCAGGCATCCATCCAGGACAGCCTGAGCTGTTTGCAATGGATACCTGGAGCAAACCCACCCACTGACCCTGAAGTAAAGCTATGTTCACTATAAAAATTAAACAATATTTCTATTAAAGGATGTTTTGCTCATGGAGAGGGTTCCTCAATGAACTTTCTGATCCCGATGCTGCTCTGGTGAGGTAAGAATGGGATTTTTATCTTTAATCCTTTTGTTCTGATTTGTTGCGTTATCAGGGACAGAGAATTCTGCCTGGCTCTTTTTTCCCCTCCCTTATGCCAGGGCTCTCATCCATACCTTGTTTTCAGCTGCAAATGAAGTGGGATTCATGGAGGTTTGTGCGGGAGAAGAAAATCCAGTAACGTGGGTGTTGATGCACACATTAACCCAAGAGTATTTTGCATTTTGCATATACACATATGAGATAATGTACATTTGATATTGGATTTTAATATATATTTATAATTTTGGAGGCGAAAGGACAGACATCTAGGAGATCTCTGGCCCTAGGATGGCAAGTCATCCATTTATATCCATATATATTTATGGATATGGGGCTTGAAGCACTCTGGGCTGGTGGGAGGTGGCCCTGTCCGTGGCAACAGGGTGGAACTGGATGATCCTTAAGGTCCCTCCCATCCCAAACCATTCCAGGATTGTGTGAAAGGTGTCAGGATCTCCTGTATAAAGGTTATGTGGGTTTAACCCATTCCAGCCTTCTGTGATTTCTGGGCCGGATCAGGGAGGCAGCTCCCATGAAGAGCCTTTTTCTAGGAAAGATGGAAGGACAACATTCTAGATGGATTAATTTGCAGTTTTAATGCAGTTTGGATATAATTAGATATCGCCCATAAGCCAAGTCAATGAATTAACTAATAAATAGCTCCATATTTGAAAATAGGGTAAATTTCCAGGTTCAATTGAACCAGTCACCTTTGCCTCGTCCTTTTTCCACCCCCAATTTCTGCCTTTCAAAGCCTTCAAACAAAGCTCTAATTAGTTTTCCACTTTATGCCCCTGGTGGTTTGCTAAAAACAAAGTAAGGAATATTATCAGTGGAGTTTGTATCCAGAGATTTGCCCTTTGGCAGTGGGGAAAAGGGACTGAAAAATAACAAAGCAAAGCAAGAAAAAACCTGAACACCTGAAATTAAAAGGTGAAGGGTGATAATTATTTTAAAAGTCCAATTTTCAGGTAAGAAATAACTCCTGACAGAAATTGCAGCTCCCTCATTTCTCCACATTCTGGATGAAAACTTGCTACTGGCAAGGATTACAAATCAACCTGGGTTTTGTTGTCAAAGAAACCCTTTTCTTGTAAAAAGTTGCATTTCATCTACTTCTGAATGAATTTAATTCCTGTTTTTACATGAACAACTTATTTTTGCTCCTTTGGTGCAGCACAGTGCTCCGTGGTCAATCCCAAGGGACATTAAAGAGCCACAAAAATCCTTTTAAGGTATGAAATTAAGAACTGGAAGGGGAAAAAGGTTAAAAAATATCCATAAGTGTTTCCTGTATGTCACCACCATCTATTGGACATTGCTGGGAACATGATCTCCTTTTTATTTTACATAAAAACCTCCTTTTTTTCCTATAAGCCTTGGGTAGCAAAGTGTCTTGTTCTTGCTCAGGAAACTTAGAAGCAGGCAATGAATAAAACAATGGGACTGTGTGTCTGATCCCACCTGGATATTTTATTTTCCAAGCATCATCTCCTGAGCCTGTTGAAAATATTGGGTATTTGAAGTTCTCACATTTGGAAATAATGCTCTAAACTGCACTTTATTTTTGTCTTAGGATAATTTTCAGCTGATGCTTCAGGTTGTCTGAATCCTTAAGGTGGAGCTAGATGGAATATTGGGAATAAATCCTTCCCTGAGAGGCCGGTGAAGCCCTGGAATGGATTTCCCAGAAAAGCTGTGGCCACCCCATCCCTGGAAGTGTTTAAGGCCAGGTTGGATGGGGTGATGTTGGTGAATCCTAGGACAGCTCGTTGGAAGCTCTTCTACTGCTTTGCCAAAAGATTTTTTGGAATTTGGGTGCCACAATGGAGATCCTCACCACAGGAAAACAAGGATGAACACTCTATCAGTTAATCCACACCAGCCACCTGCTTCTTAGCAGGAATAAAATATAACCCATGGGTTTTAATTGAATTTATTTCCATTCCAGGTGTCTGATCCCTCAGACAAAGTAAAGTTGGTTGGTTGAGTAAGGAAAAGCGAGGCTGGACTTTAGTTAAGCAAGAAATCGAGGTCAATTCTCTGATGGCAGCAGGTGGATTCTGCCTCTGGGGGGAAATTCAGCCCCAAAAATGTTTGGTTTTCCTGGTTTTTAATACATCTGTCATCTTCATGAGGGTAATGAAAAGCAGGTCTAAATCCTCCTTAGTATCTCCAGGAGACCATGGAACACCTGAAAGGAGATGTCGGGTTCTGAGGGTGAACTCAGCCCTTCAGCCAAGGCTCAGGCAATAATGAGGATTTCCAGGTTTGGATCCATTTGTCAGGAGCCAGCAGTGCCTACTCTTTGTTTACACTCTGGTGTAATACTGTCAAGCCATGATTATCCAGGAGAAAAATCCATGTTTATTCTATCTATCTGTTGTAGAGTGGGGTTTTAGGAGCTGCTGACCTCTCCCTGGTGAACAGCAAGATGGAACATGAATTTATTTTTTACCTCCAAATCAAGAATCACATCTAAAGCAAAGTGAGGTAAGACAAATCCCAGCTCTTATTCCTACACGAGGAAAAAATACACTAAGGGAAGTCCCATTTTCCAAGGCTTTCACCTAGAAAATCTCTTCCTGGGATATGGGGAGCAGGTCTTTATTCTTCAAGTGCTCAGGCTGGATAGGGAATGGTCAAAAGATGAGAAGTAATTTCATTTTCCCAGGAATTATCAGGAAAATCATAGAATTCCATGTGTAAGTGGATTGAGAAGAACTAGGAGGAAGCCTTGCAACTTATTTATGATTTATTTATTTTGGTATGGTATTTCCCTTCTCAGTGGCTTAAATATGTCCCTGTTTTGAAATATGTTGGGTGAACAGGGATACTGGTGTGAGGAACTTGTGGTTTTTCTCTTTCAAGGAGAATTTACCTTTTATTGACTGAAGGTTTTGTAACTGCTTGGCAAGAATTAACATCCTTATAATTATGAATGGATTTATGTGCATTACACACTTCAATCTAAAGACAGAAAGCAGTTGTACTGCAGATATAAAATGTTCAGTATGGCTGGAGAAAATGAGACATTTGCATCTGAATTTATTCTCCTGGGTTTCACCACCTGAGCAGACCTGCAGGTGATGTTTTCTGTCTTGTTCCTTGCCCTCTATGTGGTCACTCTCCTCAGAAATCTGGGATTCATCGTGTTGATCTGGATTGATTTGCACCTCCACGCCCCGTGTACTTCTCCCTGAGCCACCTGTCCCTGCTGGACATCTGCTGCTCCTCCACCATCATCCCTTGGAGCCTGAGGGATTTTTTGGCAGAGAAGGTGATTTCCTTCGCAAGATGTGTCACCCAGCTCTTCTCCTTGGCCACCTGGGCCACCACCGAGTGCCATGTGCTGGCCACCATGGCCTACAACCGCTACGTTGTCATTGCAGGCCCCTGCTCCACTCCATGTCCATGTCCCAGAGGATTTGCATTGGGATCTTAGCTGGAGCGCTCAGCTCCACTTTCCACATGGTTTCCATATTCCACACCCTGCTCCCCAGCCATCGAGCGCTTTGTTTGTGACGGGTCCCTGCTGCTGGTCCTGTCCTGCTCCGACACCCGCGCCAGCGAGGCCACGCTGGCCGCTGTGGTGGGGTTCAACGTGCTGAGCACCACGGCCTTCATCCTGGTGTCCTGCTTGTCCATCCTTCATCCTGGAGTCCTCCTCGTCTGGCCTTCATCCTGGTGTCCTGCTCGTCTGTCCTTCAACCTGATGTCCTGCTCATCCACCCTTCATCCTGGAGTCCTCCTCGTCTGGCCTTCATCCTGGTGTCCTGCTCGTCCATCCTTCATCCTGGAGTCCTCCTCGTCTGGCCTTCATCCTGGTGTCCTACTCGTCCTGCGGATCCGCTTGGAGGCCTTGTCCGCCTGCGCCTCCCACCTGGCTTCCGTTGGTCCGTACCACGGCAGCTCCATCCTCACCCACCTGCGCCCGTCTCCAGGCGCTCCCTGGAGCAGGACAAGTTCACGTCCCTGGTGCATTCCGTCACCGTCCCCACGCTGAGCCCGTTCCTCTACGGCCTCAGGAACGCGGACTTCAGGAGCGCCATGAGGAAAGCAAAAAGCCGGATCCTTGCTGCCTGGTCCATCCATGGCTCCTGGTCAGCTGGAAGGAAAGGACAATCCTGCTGTGGTGAGGTGTGTTAGATTTGGGCCCCTCAGGAAGAGAGGTTGGATATCAGACCCTCAGGATTCCAGGGTCGTAGTCCGAACTCCTCTTCCAAGCCTTTGGTGCCGTGGTCTCCCCGCAGCAGCAGCGCAGGGAAGGGATGAGCCATGTCCTGGCATGGTCTGGAGCGCAGGAACCGAGGGGAATGTGGCAGAGCAGAGCTGGAGCGGGAGATGAGGCACCACCCTCAGGGACACTCCCTGTGCTGCAGGATGGGAGCTAGGCAGATTCCAACCCTGTGGGGAGCTGCCCTGCCCTCCCTTGATTTTCCCCCTTTTTCTGGGGGATGTCCACGTGGAAAGGGCTTTTATGGAAGCACTGAGCTGCTGCCCAGGGCACTTGGACTCATTTTGTGCCTTCTCTGGGGGACAGGAAAAAGGGAGATGGGGGAGTCCAGGGGGTGATGCTGTCATTTGGGACATCCCAGTGTCTGTGAAGGGGCAGCAGGTGAGGGATGAGGGGGGTCAGGAGAGGTCCTCCTAAAACCCAAGGGAGGCTCTAGCCCAAAAAATGCCAAAAAATTATTGAGGGGTTTGTGTGTGAAATACTTAAAACTGTGAAGATATTAATTGTCTATATATTCAGAAATAATCTTAATTTATATATAAACCGTATCTGCTGTGTTATAGTCAGGATTTTAGACTGTAAGAAAATCTGAATATGGATCCATAGCGTTTGAAAATACAAGTAAAACGCTTGTGTACATAAATGTAGCAATAAAGGGCTTGAAGAGTTAAGACAAGATTATCTGTATGAAGGACCCAGAAACAGCTCCGTGTATGCGGAGTTCCTTCTTCCTCCTCCCTCTGGAAGACCCGAAATCCGGGATTGGCATTGACCGAAATTGGGATTTATTGGCACCCCTAAAAACGCTGCGCCTCAGTGCTGCCGCCTTGTGGGCACATCCGGCACTGCAGCCCCGAGCGCTCCGGGCGCTTCCCGGGGTTCTGCTGGCACCGGGACCGGGACATGGAGCTGAACCGGGACAACGATGGACACTGGACGTGCGAGGCCGCGGGGCCCTCGGCCGGGGCCGCTCCCGGCAGGAACCGCAGCTACTGTGCCGGGAGCGCCGGCGCGGAGCCGGGAGCGGCAATGACGGAGTCGGGGGAGCACAGGCGCCGGGCCCGGAGGTGAGCGGGGAACGGGGACGGCCCGGGAGCTGAGGGCACCGGAGCTGCCTCGGCCGTGCGGGGCCCGGGGAGTCGCTCCGGGGCAGATTCCGTAGGGAGCAAAAGGAACATTTTGGGGTAAAATGCGAGTTAATGTGCGGGGGAGAGAAGGAGTGTTCAGAGGTAGAAATGAGGCAATCGGTAGTGAAGGTGGGGAAAGTCCCAGACGGGATAAAATGGATTGTAGAATCCATGGGTGAAATCAGAGCTGTTCCAGCAGCTTTCCTTCCCCGTGCTCCCCAGCTGCTTTCATTGTTTTTCGGTTTTCAGGAGGGAACGCGGTTGGGGATGACAGAGCTTTGGAGAGTTCTGAGTTTTCCTTGACTGTGCAGAGCTGTCAGGATCTGGAGGTTCTGTGTTTCCCTGAAGGAGGAGGCCCTGGGGAATCCCTTAGGTGGGATCTGGCTCCTGTGGAGCCTCCCAGGGTGAGCCTGGTGGGCTCGGATCCTGTGCTGGTCCTTGCTCCACCCTCATGCCTCAGACTCTAGGAGGTCCCGAGGTCTCTGTGTGTACCTGCCCAGCTGGGTCAGACCTAATGGGCCCTCCAAGTGGAGGATTTACCTCTTGCTCCCATTGAAATTGAAGTCCTGTTTCAAAAATAGAATTGATTTCTTAAGAAAAATATGCCAAAAAAGCCAATTTTTTGTCCTTTTTTTCCTCAGATTTCCACTCCTGTTTATTTCTCTTGCTGCAACAATAATGAATGTCACAGAAATAACAATGGGAAAGGGGAATAAATGGAATGTGACTGAGAATGCTTAGTTTTGATATTTGGGCAGGAACCAGTGAGTGTTCAAAATATTCAGGCCACAGCAATACAAGCACAGCTACAGGAAAACCCAGGAACTGCTGAGGTCAGTCCAGGGACACCTTCCACTATTCCAGGCTGCTCCAAGCCCCATCCAGCCTGGCCTTGGACACTTCCAGGCATGGAGCAGCCACAGCTTCTCTGGGCACACTGTGCCAGGGCCTCAGCACCCTCCCAGGGAAGGATTTCTTTCCTATATCCAGTGTAAACCCACTCTCCTTCAGTTCAAGATTTTCAGGTTTTTTTCAGGGGTCAAGGAGGGCCCTCTTCCCATGAAGGGGGTCCTGGGGAAGGGTTATGGGAGGGCCCCCTCCTCCTGTCCTGGGCGAGGCTTAGAGCAGCCTGGGATGGTGGAAGGTGTCCCTGCCCCTGGCAGGGGGCTGGAATGGGATGAGCTTTAAGGTCCCTTCCATGGTTCCACTATAACCACCCCATCAGATCCTAGTCTGGAACTGTGACATCTGGGAACAATCACACATTCCAGGTTTTTTAAGCTTGGGCCCCAAAATAAAAAAACTGCTGTCAAAAAGGGAAGGCCAGGAATTCTAAATAATTCCCTCCCCCCCCCTTTTTTTTTCTTTTTTGGTAATTTGTCCCTTGCCCCCTGCTCACCTCTACCACAGGGCTTGGAGCACTGGGACCAGCCCTTTAGTGCCCACTTAAAGGTGTGTAAAGTGCATGGCCCCAGTCCCAGTTGGGAATGTCTTTGCTACCACCCCCCACCCTTCCGTCCTCCCCCTCACACCCCACCACTGGGACAGCTCAGACTGAATGACTGACTTACTGTGTTTGGAATTCCTTCTTTAAAAAGCAGCACTAGAATATCCAGGATACCAGGAGGGTCCCTGGAAGTCACAGCTCAGGGGCAGAGTCAGATGAACAATCCTGACCTGGTTTTCAGGGGATGCATCCTCTGCCTGTGGCTGCAGTGACTCCAAAGCTGTTCCTTCCACTTGGGACAGCCAGGGAAAACATCCCCATTGTGGATTCCTGACAAGAAAAACCTCACAGCTCCAGGCTACTTGGCTCCTCCCAAATCCAGGTCAGCACCCCAAGAGGACAGACCACCTCAGGGTGCACACCACTATTTTTAACAATAACAGCAAAACCAGGGAGAATTCACGCTCACCTTTCCTTCTCTGCACTTCCTGGGCACAGCTCTCAAGAGCCTCACACTCCTTGCCTTCCAAGTCTGCTCCGAGACCTTTAAAGCCAGCTCAGGGCAGCCAGTGGCCACCACAGCCCTGGCAGTGCTGCTGGCTGATCCCAGCCCCCCTTAGAGGGCTGCAGCTGCAGATGTCCCTGCTCAGGGATGTGTCACTGCCACCAACTGTGGTGGCATACCACGAAGGCTTCCAAACCACAGGTAGGCACAGGCTGTGTTGTGCAAAACCTGTGTTTAATTAAAATCAGCCTCCTAGAGAAGAAAAGCTGTCTTTACCTAGTAAGGAACTGTTTCCTTAGGATTTGCCAGGGAAAGGAGCTGTGAGATCTGCAGGTAAATACAACACAGCTGTGCATCAGCTGCAGGGAGGGCTCTGTTTCAAACCCCCAGAGCAAAAAGCCAGAAGGATATCAAGGCAATGCACCAGGGTACTCAGGATTGGGATGGGGACACTCCATGGCAAAGGTTTGCCCTGGGTTTGATGCCTCTGGAGTCTGACAGGCAGCAGACCCCAAGTCACAGCAAGTCCCAGCTCCAGACAGGCACAGTTATTGCCAAGTTATTGCCAAGCTCCTGGGAATTCAGTGCTTGGCTGCTCAGCTGGCCCCTGAGGTCAAAGAGGAGATCACACAACCAGGTTTTGGTACAATAGTGCTGATTTCTGGCAACTTGAACACAAAGCTTTCCACCAAAGCCAAGGGGCAGCTGTGGGCCAGCAGAGAGGCAGAGTGAGTGTGCAGTGATCAGCCAGTCCCAAATACAAAGTGCACAAAAGCTCCTTAAGCTCCAAAGGACCACCAGAACCAGCAGCTACAGAGACCAAGGTGTGCTGCAGTGCTAAGGCAGAGTCACATTTCTGTCCTTTGTTGTCCAAACGTTGTTTAATGAACCACAGAACCATTAAGATTCAGGAAGTTTACAGACTGATCTGCCCTCTTGGAATGGGAATGCTGTAGCTGCTCAAGCACCTTCATAACATCCCAGTGCATTCCAGTTCCTCACTCACACTCTGCAGTCACCCTTCATACAAAAATCTTCACACAAACACTTGAACACTGCTCTTCCCACAATACAAACAATTGAAAAATGCCTCCAAGGATTTTTCTTCCCTCCAAAATAGTCTCTTCTTTAGAGGAGAGCAGGACTTCTGAAGTACAGACCCAGCACTTGTTCATTTAAGTTCATTGATTGGCTTTTAAGTCATTTCTTCCTCTTCTGCTTTAGATCTTTAGTCTTCTTAAATTTCTTCTGTTGCTTGGGTCCTCGTGCTGTTTCTAGTTTTCTTTTCTTCTCACTGGAAAACAGGAACAAAACATCTGTTAAAAATACACAGCAGGGAAATTTTTGTTGTAAAATAGGAGTGAGGGAGAAAACTTAAACTTGGTGCTAGAAAAAGCACAAACATGAGCCTGACTTAGATTTTATAGTGTCCTGAGATTCTCTAACCCAGAAGATCTTGATTTTTACCTCTTGTCTTTGCTTTATCTGTCCTAAATGGGGCACCTGGAATTTAGAGTACCTAGAAGAGAAACTACCACTGACTGTTTTAAACATTCAATTTTGTCCCTGGACTGGATTCTGACTCAAGTAAACATACCAGAATTCCAAGCTCTACTCCTTATAAGCAACTGCTAAGACTCTCTCCTTCCTGGAAGGCTTTTGGAAACTTACAGCTTCCAGCACTCATGGAAAAAACCATGAAAGGCTGGAATAGATATCACATAATTACTTGAGCTGTCAGGCTCTCCAGGAAGGAGAAACAAGTGAGCAGGGAAGTCTCAGCTATAAATCCCCAAGGAAAAACATAGGAAAATTACATGCTGAGCAAGGCAGAAGAAAGGAGATAGATGAAAATTAAGGAATTGCAGAAACACTGATATTTTCCAGGCTCAAGGTCACATTTCAAAGAATTCTTCTTCCCTGAATTTGCATTTTCTCCACTGGCACCTCCAGGGGCTCCAACTCAGTGTTAGATCCCAAAGCAAACTGGGCAGTCAGGTGGAATGAGTGACCCAAGGGAGGAATAGTCCCAGCTTCAGTGTGGGATCAGGGTCAGATCATCAGCAATAAAGTCAGAATTAAGTTAATGAAGAGAGGACTATCCTTAGAGCAACATAAACACTGGGTAGTAGAGCTCACAGTTGCTCACACCCTAATTCCCCCAGGAAAACTGAGGATCTAGCCAGGACACTGAGTTCACTTAACCTGCATTTAACCCTTTAGGCTTCACTCTTTTGGAAAACATTTTAATAAAGGCAGCAGGAAAGACCAGAGAGATCTCTGGAATATTTCAACTTCTACCTTTTCAAGCTGACGACGGAAGCGTTCTGTCCTGCCTTGCTCAGCACCTCGTTCCACTCGTCGTCATCCCCCCGGATAATGTACCTAAGTGGGAAAGGTGAAGGAAAAGCCAAGTCAAATTGGTAGCACAAAGGATAAAAACCAAAAAAATAAGGTGCTTCTGCTGTCAGGCACACACTCCTCTGCCAACAAAGCCACTGTGCCAGCACCCAACCAAACTGGATTTGGGAAACACACACAAAGTCAGGCCGGCAAAGCTGGCTTGGGACAATTTTCCTAAATCAGTCTGGGAAAAATGAAGAGCTGCAGCTTGCTTTTGAAGAGAGAAATAAAGACAATTATTGCTACTCAAAAAAGCTCATGTCCTGTGGCCCTTGTCTGGGTGTTCAAGCACCTTAGAAATTACACTCAGATTTAAAGAGGCAGTGCAATTGTGTAGCAAAATGGAGCAATTGCTCTCCATCTCAAGTTCTTGGAGATTTGGAATAGATAAGGCTTTGTCCACAAAGCTGAACAATGCTGGACAAAGCCTCACAAGTTTTCTACAACCTGCATTGAAAAGTATTCAAAACAGATTTTTGTCTCTCTCTCCTCATGGAAGAGAACAAAAAATCTATTTCTGGCTGAGAGAAAAAAAAAAGGAAACACAGTCCAAAATGACAAAAAGGTGTGGAGCACTATCAATGCTACAAAATGGAATTAATTTTAAAACATTCTGGTTGTATTATTTTCCTTATGTGACTGATTTGCAAGTCACTTCCAATCACATCCATTCCTGTCCTTTCTGCAAACAAGACAACCAAAGATTCAAAGAAGTTTTTACTCCTTTTGCCAGATTTAACAGAAACCAATTTAGAGCCAAGCCAGACAACTTTCCTGGGACATCAGCACAGTGAACAGTGTTTATAAGACAGAAAGTGGGTGGGGACAGGGAAGAGAGACAATCAGTGACATCTGTAACTCCTGTTGGTCCAGAAAGACAGAAGTCTGCTGACAATTAAGTAAAGCTCTGGCTGGTTGCCCTTTTTGTGTTGATTTGGGTTTTTTTATGTTTTACCCACTGCTGACAATACACACAGGTTCTCATTTACTGATGGTTTACTGCACCTACAGCCTTGTGCACAAATCCTAGCAAGACCCAGCATTCCACCCAAGGAAAAACTGGATTTGAGACCCAGGCAGATGAATGCTTACTGTGTAAGGTCCATCTCCTTCAGCTTCATCACATCTTGCTTGTGCTTTTCTTGGAATTCCTTTGCAGCCTCCTCCTGCAACAGGGCAGCACAAGATGCATTAGGTTCTGAGGGCAACAATGACTTTGTAATGAGAGGAAAATACCTTTTCCCACAAATACATCCCCTGAAACAAATACCAGCTGATCCTGAATAGCTTCTCTCTTTTATCTGATTGCATCTTTATGTTATTTGTACACACAAACTTGTAATTTTCTGTGAAAACCCCACATTGCAGCTTCAAGCACAACTCCAGGTGCACATAATGCAAACCTGTCAGGTTTTAACTCCCTTACAGTGCCAGACGTGGTGTGGAACCCTTTCCATCCAAGAAAATTTAATGTTTCTGCCCTCAAGGGAGCTCCCTGAAGTGTTTATGTATGAACCAGGAATAAAGTTTGTAACTACCAAATCATCATTTAGAGATTTCAGCGTTGGCTCCATCACAACATCCTTTGTTGCTGCCATCTGCTCCTCCACAGCTTTTTCCTGGACTGCGTTAAACAGCTGAAAATGAAACAACCCAGCACATGTAAGACTTGGTTTTTAAACACCATTTCTCACCTCTACAATAAACTCCTAATTCCAGACTTCAGGAGCTTTGCTATCCTTAACCTTAGAGAGAAAGAAAACCAGGAACCAGTTCCAAAACTTTCCCATTATTTCACTGGATTTCAAGTCTACTTCTAGATAACACTAGAAAATAATTTTATTGTTTTCCAAGGAAAGCTAAGATGCCACCAATGGCTCAGGCAACCAAGACTGTCTGCTCAGCATTCTGGTCAGGGCACTTCAACATGGAAAACCATAAGATAAGCACTCTTATCTGGGAAATCACCACACAGAATCATGAAGTGGTTTGGGTTGGAAGGGACCTTAAAGATCACCCAGTTCCAAACTCCCTGCCACGGGCATTTAAATCATTGCCACACATTTTCCAGCTGGGGTTTTCCCCACCTTGCCAAGAAGTTTATGGTCAGTAGTTGAGGATGTGTTAAGGATGCCCAGCTCTGATCCAGCTCTCTCTCAGTGCCATATTCTCTGTTAATATTGGAATTATGGTCCCACGTGACCCAGGCTCATTCTGCTGCTCCCACCTGCACTACTTTGCGGATTATCCTGTTGAACAGTCCCATCAATTGACTGCTGGGCAGTTCCAGCTCCTTTTCCAGCTGGTCCAGAGATTTGTGCTGCAGGCCAATCCCCAGGAAAAGGGCCTGAGGGAAAGACAGCCATTTCAGTCACAGAGCAAATACAGACACACATTCCCCACTGCTCTCCCAAATCCTCGCTCCAGCCCGCCCACACTCACCGACTGTGCAGCAGAGAGGGAGATCTCTCCCATCTGGCTGAGGAAGAACATCCTGGCAATGGTGGGAACCATGTCCATGATGAGGTGATAGTCCACCATGTTGCGGGAGTACATCTCCAGCCTCTTCAGGTCGTACGGGATGAACGCTGACTCCAGCTCAGCACGGCTGATGGCTGGTGGGGACCAGGGAAAGACAGCAAGGTTGGAAACGTTCTTCAGAGCCACCCAGCATCTCAGTGTTTAGCATTTATTCAGGTATTTTATGTTTTTCCTTTGCCTTCAGCAATTCACATTGGTTTTGTTGTAAAAGAGGTTTGTTCCCTTGCTGCAGCAGAAAAACCCTCTAACCAACACAGGCACTAAAACCCCACAAGACACAGGTACCAAGTTCTCCCCTGAGGATTTTCCTCTGTTGAACATCTTGAGAAAACAGCAAATTGCAGGTGCCAGGAGAAGGGGGCACTCTTTGAGCCAGGTCTTACGAGCTCAAAGCAGATCTTTCTCACCCGAGATAGCCCAGCTACTCGAAATGGCATAAAAAAAGCAGGATGGCTTCCGCAGCAGTGTTGGAAACAGAAAAATGTTTAATAAAAGGCAAAAATAACAAAACTCTGACAGAGAAAACCCGAGCCAGGGCAAGAGGTTCTTGCTCCTGCTAAAACACCCCACAAAAGCAATTAGTTCCTTTGTTCTCTTCTTTTTCTAGTGAATTGCTTAGGTGGGACTTCTTGGGCTCAGTTCAATCAGCCTCAGGTCTGAGGTGAAGTCCCAAAGGTCCTAGGAGATGTCTCTGCCCCAATTGGGAGAGAAACTTCTGGGCTTTTTACCTTTTTGAGCAGACAAAGAACAACGTGGTCACCCTGCAAACAGGGGCACATCCCTACAGCCAGGCTCCAGCCATGCCCTGTCATGCACTTACAGCTGTCCCAGTCAGGGTACTCACGTGCTTGGGGCTGCTGTTTGATATTTTTGTTCTGTAGAATATTCAGTGCCAAGGAGGGAGAGAAGGTGCTGAACTGGTAGGAAAGCAGGGAAAGGAAGCGCCTCCTAAAATCTGCAGGGCAAGAGGACAAAATAAATTACCCCAGTGGACCTCTAGAATAATAAGCAGCCCAGAGGGTTCTTGCAGAGTCAGCAGAATCAGAGTTACCTTTCCAGAAGGCAGTGAGCCAAGGTTCCTGCTCAGAGTCCTCTTCATTGAGCATCTTCAGCATGATGCAGGAATGCTCCCCTGTCAGGTCATTCTGATAAAAAAGATTCAATTCTGTGACTCTGTGATGGATTTCCCATCACCCCCATGAACCTTTTGCACTCTGTGCTCAGCTGAGGAAGGGAAATATCTTCTAAATGAACAACAACAAATGCATCAACTGCTACTGACCACCTCCACTTAATGGAAAACCTATGTACTTCTAGAATTTGGTAAATCTCAGCTATTTTACCAATAACCATGTTAACAGCCCTCAGCAGCTCTAAATTTATATGTGCAAACTACTTGGAGGCCCACATTCACAACCCTAAAACTCTTCTCCTTAACTATAGGCCCAAAGAACAGAAATGAACACAAACCAAGCCTTAAAAGCAGCCTCAGCAAACCCTCCTGCCCCAAACCCCTTCTCACAGAATCCACTGGAATACATGCCCAGGGGTTTCAGCAGGGCTGGATTTTCACTCAGGAACAGTGTGGTACTCACAGGAGTCTGCCTCAGATAAACTGGCACAAATCCAGCACGCTTCCAAAACCTGGGAAAAGGAGGGAACACACTGAGAATTATGGAGCTGTTGACCACACAGTAATAAATTGTGCTTAAATACAATTTATCTGCTGACAAGGACAGCTGGTGAGGAGCAAGCACAAGTCTCTAAGACACTCCAACAATCAGTGCAAATGAGCACTGACAAAAAGCAGGAACAGCACCCACCTGACTGAGGGTCCAGCTCAGGGCAGTGAAAGATTATGACTGTGATGTTGAAAAACTTTCAAGGTGCTGTGAAAGGCATTTACATCAGTCAGGGAAAAAACCACCAGCTCAGCAGCACCTCAAGTTTCTACAGGTCACAGAGATGAGACTTTAACCACTCCCTACCTACCACAGGCTGCTCTTACTTCTACACCCTGGAAAAACTGGGCAAGTAAAGCTCATTATCTGTTTAAGAAAGGCAAGATGTAACTGGGAAACAGAATCATGTCCTACTTGAGCAATCTGGGTGTCAGGCCATAAGACACCCCAAGATAGTCCAGGTGCTCAGCTTGTCTCTCACTCAGTTTGAGCAGCAAAGGAGGCAAATCCTTCCGAGGTGTCACAACCTCTTCTAATAAACCAACAGTCTGGAAAAGAAAGTGGGACTGGGTTAGCAGCAATCCCCACAGAAAGCTGCAAATCAAAGCTCTTCTTCTGTATGAAAACCAAATCTGAGTATTTCCTCCCTACAGAGTGGAGACTTAGAGGGGAAATTACACAGCTTAGCATGACAGAAAATAAACAACAAAAAAAAATCACCATACCTCACTGCTCACAGTTGTGATTTCTTTTGGCTTTTGAACTGTTTCTTCTTCCAAACATGGGAATTTGCCTTCGTAGTACATCTGCAGCAAAGTCAGAGCTCTGCTGCCATAGCCCATCTGTGAAGAAACAAGACCACACTGTAAGCAAAACGAGGTCTCTGATTTTTCATATAGGGCAACAACATTCTCCCCTTAAACCCATTAACAATCAGCAGTGCAGACATCACTCAGTCACTGCAAAAATGCTTTTTTTGGCCACATGGCAGCTCCAGAACCAGGGTGTCTGAAATCAGCATCAGCCCTGGTAGTTCAGGGCTGTGTAATAATTCTTGGGGCTTAACTCTGGCACTCAGAAAATGCCAAACACTTGATGATGTCACAGTAAATATCCCTGGATTGGGCACGGTGGCTCGGGATGCTCCCACACTGCCTAGGGAGCACTGGTTTGGTGCCCTGGGCTTAAAATGCTAAAAACTGGAGGAAGTGCAATGTTTGCCCTGTTCTTGGAGATGTTCTCCTCTGCCTGGAGAGCCATCTCCATGGTCCCACCACAGCTGGGTCCCAGGTACTTTACCCCCTGGTAATCCGGGTGAACCGCGATGCGAACGACGCGCCCGCCGGAGAGGCCCCCAAAATCCGGGTCCTGGAACTGCACAAGGGACAAAAAGTCCATTTAAAGGACACAGCTGGGCACTCTGGAAACAAGAAATACATGAAATACAGCCTGGGTGCCAGTGCACAGCCAAATCACCCACCTGCTCTGAAATGGTCCAGGGAATAAGGTCACCAGAGGCTTTCTTTCCCCTGGAGAGGCTGTTCATGATGGACTGGCGGGAGATCTCCCCCTCCATGCACACCTGCCAGGAAAGACACAAAACCATGAACTCACACAAAATGCTTCCTCCTGCTCAACTAGACCAAGATTAAAACTGACTCTCAAGCCATTCTCCTACCTGAACAACAGCCAGGACTTCTGGTAATGAATTCTGGGTGGGCGGAACAGGGGGCAACAGGCAAAAGAGATGATGGGCAGGGGCATCAGAGAGCATCTGGAGGTCATTGGGGGAGTTCTGCAGGGTGGAGACATCAGAAAAATGAAAAATTGTCCAGAGAATCACAGAATACCCTGAGATTTGGAAGGAACCCATCAGGATTGAGTCCAGCACCTGGCCCTGCACAAGTCAATACCAAAATGTGCCTGAGAGTGTTACCCAAATGGTTATTCCACGAGGAGAGCTGATTTCCAAACAATCCCTCTATTTTCCAAATTTAGAGCTGTTAAGAAATTTGGAACTCGTACAATGCTGAGGGATGGAGGAGCTCCCAGGCTGTCACACCCCCACACAGCATCTGCTTTTCTCAAGGGAAACCTTGTGCTCTGATATGTATGAACCTGAATTTCCTGTTTGCACACAGCTCCTTACCTCCTAAGTACCAAATTCTAATTTTTTTTTAAGCCTCCGATTTTTACTACTCAGTAGTTCAGTGCTTCTAGACTTCCCCACTCACATTTACAGATCACTCCTGGCCCTGAAACCTCGAGATGAATTATTCCTCTTTTCAGTCTCATAATGGTGCTGCTCTCAATGAACTTGAGGCCGCCAGAACACGGTAAAGAGAACTGCAAGTGAGGTTCAGCACTGATAAAATCCTGACAAGCTTGGAGGCTCATTTAGCATTTTAGCCTCCACATTTTCTCAAGGCAAAAATATTCCAGACTATCTGGAAATCCAGTATGTACAGCCAGGATCGAGGCAGAGATCTCGGGGAAAGGAGAACACAGCTCTGTACACAATAAGAAGCAACAGGAGCTGTTGAGAAATCTCAGTCAGGCTGTCATAACAGCACTGCTGTCCCCAGGAAATTCCACACTGAAACTGCGAATGAAATTGGATGGAAGAAACCCAAGCCCTACCTTGTAGTGTGAAGCCACATAGAGGGCCATCAGCCTCTGCAGGAAAACTTCTGATGCTCTGTGGTAACAAAACAGTGTGTCTCTATTTACATAGTATCTAAACACAGGGATTAAGGAAAAAACCTCCTTGGAAACCAGGAAAAAGCTTCCTGTTGGCTTATTTTCAATATCTGGGCCACAAGCTGGCTTGTCCTCTTCAACCCCACAGCTTAACCTACAAGAATAAATTATGTTGGGCAGTGTTTGCAGCTTTCACATCCTTCATCTATAAAGATAAAGCTTTTATAACTCCAACAAGGGCTTCCTTGAGGCTGTCTCTGCAGCAAAACTGGTGTTTGGTGATGTCCTGGCAACACACACCACCAGTGCCATGAGAGCTGAACTCCAGGAGTGAAGTCTTAGGGAAGAGATTGTGTGCTGAGCTTGTCCCAGCCATGCAGTGAGGATACAGGTCACAGGTGTCTGGCAGAGGGCAGCCAGAGATGATCCTGGTGATGTTGAGGCAGTCCAGGCACAGGAGATCATTCAGCCACTTCTCCACAGGGTCCCCAGGGGCGTACCTGATGGACTCGTGCAGGGACACCTCGTGCAACGTGCGAGCTGCAAGGGTGCCAAGGGACACTCAGGGCTGGGAGCCACAGCCAGACAAGCATCCCCGTGCTCTGAAGGGCTCCCAGGTTAGAAAACTGCCAGTTGCTGATTTTTCACCTCTTAAAAGCCTCCATCTGAAACTTGTGAGGGAAAGCCAGCAGAGCTCTGTCACTGCCCCACACAGGCCCCTTCCCACAGCTGCAAAGCACGGATGGGTGGGACAGCCACGGGATCTGGCTGACAGCAGCCCCAGCCCCAGGGACACAGAGCCCAGGGGTGCTGTACCTGAGGTGAGCTTGGCAGTGGCTGTGGATTTGTTCTCTGCTGTCAGGGTCACCTGGCTCTGGGCACTCTGCTGGCGCAGCTGCTGGATGAGCTTCAGGGACAGCGACCGCCCGGTGCCCTCGTACCTGGGAACCAGGACACAGAGAGCCTGAGGCCAGGGACCAGGAGCCATCCAGGGCTCTGGGGAAGCCCTAGCAGCGAGTGGCTGCTCCAGCCTTACCCATTGATGGTGGAAGCCATGAACACCAGGTAAGGGCCCAGCAGGTTCTTCACCAGGGGCAGAGGAATGGCAGCAGCTTCATCGATGACCACGAGCTCGGCCTGGCCCAGCTTCACAGAATCAGCAGGGTGGATGTACTGCAAAGGAGGGGACACTGTCACTGCCAGCAGCAGCCTGCCTGCCATCAGGGAAACACCAGGCCTCACAAAGCTGGAGCCCTGCAAAGCTCTTTGCTGTCCCTTTCTCCTCAAACACCAAGCCAGAGACTGAGATGTGGAAAAACAAAGTCAGGAGGGGGTTTATGTTGCCCTGACAAGGACTGGCTCACACATCTTGTTTAGCACAATTCCACAGGAATTCATCTGCAGAGGTGAGGAAAATAAATGAAATCTAATCACTAAAAGCTCTTCCTGCACTGCTCCCGATGCCTTGGAAAGGCTGACCTAGAACAGAGGCCAGATAGAGCTAAAGAATAAAGCAGGGATTTATTAAATAGGTATTTATTAAAGGCCTCAATGGATACACCTGGGGCAGCACAAGAACCCAGCCACGGCTACACCCAAGATGAACCAAAATGGTCACAAAATGGATGACTGGTCACAGGGTCTGTCACTTTTATAAATTCTGCTCCATTTGCATATTGGGGTTAATTTTCCAACCACAGGTTCAGGTTATGAAGTCCCATCCTCCTTGTTTGCTCTCTTAGATTCACTGTTATGTTGTTTGTGCTTTTTGGGCCTGAGGCTGTAATGGTGTCCTTGGTTCTCAGGCTGGAAAAGGAATTGTTTTGTCTAACTAAACTGTGAAGAGAGCTTAACACTTAATATGAAGCTCAGAGCTACACACTAAAGCAGCACAGAATCTGAAAAATATGAAAGCTAAAATTTAAGGCATCACTCCTTTCACCTTCCTTTGCTTTTGTTTTGGCAGAAACCCATGAGGGAACTTTGTAATCTACAAGTTATTCCCTGAAAGAGAGAAGGTATTTTGAGGAAGTCACTCCCTAAAGATCTGCCTTACAGCAAAACCCACCAGGACAGTTCCACACCACACAGGATGAACGTGCTTAAAATCAAAACAACTTCAACACTGGCAAAAACTGCAGCCAGGAATAAAAACTGGAAAGGCAAGAACGCCAATTACCTGGATGGTCTGCCTGTGCTCCTTGAACACATTCACTCTGACCACTGCCTTGTTGAACTCTGGATTTAAGGACTGAACAATCTCATAGTCCAGATGTTCCTGGAAAATAACATTTTTAAACAATATAAAAAGCCAAGATCTAAGAAAAAAAAAATTACCATCATCATCAAAGTAAGCTCAGACACTGTTTTTCAGACACTGTTATTTCACATTCTAATCAAAAATTCTTATAAAAGCTTCAAAGGCTTGAGAACTGGGAAATTATTTACTGATGTTAAAATCTGCTTCACAAAGAAATTGGTTTACCCTGTTTAAAAGCAGAGAAAGGAACATAACTCTACCATGACTCCTTTTCTTGCAGAACATGGTAAAAAAGGCTGGCAGCAAATCTATGTAGCCAGAAGCACAGATGAGGTTTAAAAACCTCCTGGGCAGGAATGCTTTGAAAGTACTGTAAAATAGAGTGCTCCCCTCACCTGATACTGCAGGGCATCAAAGCCTTTAAATATGAACTCAAAGAGAGTGTGAAGGTTGTCAGGGCTGGGAGATGTGACAAAAATATTGGAGTAACTGCAGAGAAAAAAACAAAACAAGAGCTGAACGATTTTTATAACAAATTTTACCACATAAGTACTAAATAGGATGGGTTTTTAATAGGAGGGGTTGAATTTACCTAATAACCAAAACACAGCAGATTCCTATAGACACTCATTATGTATGATTATTTTGAGTTTTAAGAAAAATTGGACCAACAGTGTATGCAGCAATCAAAAGATACAATGTTAAAAATGAGGGATTTAAGATTGGAAATTACAAATATATGCAGATCCTGTCATCTTGGTTTTGTTTTGTTTTTTTTAATTCAGGGATGCAGATAAGGCCTGGGGGATTGGATGGTGGGGATCACTCACCCAAAAGCTACTGCTCCAGCAATGGCCAGCCCCAAAGCAGCAGATTTCCCTCGTCCCCTGGCTGCTGTTAATGCCACAGTGCTCCTCAGGGTCTTCTCAGAAATGGCTTCAATGAATTTTAGAACTGCTTTTGCCTGAAGATTAGAAAACCCCCAGAAAACAGAGTTTGAGTTTCTCTCACAGCAGGACCTGCCACACTCAGAGAAGCTCAGAACACCTGATGCCTTGGAAGGCTGACCTAGAACAGAGGCCAGGCAGAGCTAAAGAATAAAGCAGGAATTTATGAAATAGGTATTTATTAAAAGGCCTCAATGGATACACCTGGGGCAGCACAAGAGCCCAGCCAGGGCTGCACCCAAGATGAACCAAAATGGTCACAAAATGCATGACTGGGCATGGGGTCTGTCACTTTTATCAGTTCTGCTCCATTTCCATATTGGAGTTAATTGTTCAATTATAGCTTTAGGTTATGAAGTCCCATCCTCTTGTTTTTCTCTCTTCATTCTGTTGTTGTTTATGCTCTTGGGCCTGAGATTTGGATCATTTGTCCTTGGTCCCCAAGCACAGGGGAAGGAAGGGAAGGAATTGTTTTGTTTGTTTTGTCTCCCCACTCTGTGCAGAGAGCTCACCATCCCCTAATATGAAGCTCAGAACTACACACTAAAGCAGCACAGAGTCTGAAAAATATAAAAGCTGAAAGCTGAGGCATCACACCAACCTGATCCAGGGTTTTGCAGCCATCCACCAGCACTCCCACAGGCTGTGTGTCCTGCAGGCTCTCCTTCAGCTCCCTCAGCTCCAAGTCCTGGGGCCCCAGGCTCTCCTCCTAAGAACACACAACAGGATGAGCCAAGGACATTTCAGCACAATTCTACCTTTGTGGTGTCTTCTGACACCTTTGGTCAGGCAGAGGAAGGGGTCTGGAAGGAAAAGTTACCACAACAAGAATGTATTCCCCAAAAACATGAGAATCTATATGGACAGACAGGTATTTAACAGTTAAATTTCCAGGCATCTTCAGGAGGACAGTCACAAAGAGGTTCCCCAATCCTGACTTCCCCAGGCTTGGAAGGAAAAGAAGGGAAGGATTTTGCAATACATAGTAATTACAGAATGGCATTGATAGGAAAAACAAATTAAAGAAAAGTGTTCTAAATAATTAAATTCATTTTTCAGTTTTTGGGTACTCGTGATCTTTGTTACATGAAGTAACATGTCACATGAAGTGTCCATGCAGGGGGAAGAACCACTGCAGCACCAATACCAAAATAATATCAAGACTTTCAGAGCCAAACAATAAACTTGGACACAAACACCATCAGTTTCAGATGGGGATGAAGGCTGATTTTCCTGGTTGTCACTTAAAATTCCAAAGGCACCAGCCTCTCCAGCCAACAGATAAGCATTTGTGCTGCTGTCAGTGCTGTCCTAACGATAAAAGGAGGTTGTTTTAGTTTGGTTTTTTTTAAATCAGTGCCCTATTAGAATGTTTTTACCATCTCTGACAGAACCTGTGTTGGTTATTTCTTAGGCCACTCAGCACAGTTTAAATGCTTCAAGATTTCTGTTTAAAACTGGTTCCACTTTACTGCAGTCTACACCTGGAAGTGATAAAAGGAAACATTTCTAACAGTGCAAATATGTGTCTGGATTATCCTCAGGGAATTCTACCTGGAATGTGACAGGTGTAACTCAGAAATTAAAACAACTCCCACAGCTTCCAACTGTGTCCTGAGCCTGCAACATAATTACTTACAAAGTGCTCTCCCACCCTTCAACTGCCAAAAAAGTTTCTTTATTGGTCTTGTCCCATCTGTCCATCAGCTTGAAATCCTTCCATGCAACCACAATCAAGCTCCACCTCTCTGGGTTGAGCAGGAAAATTAATAAATATGGATATGGGCAAGGACAAAAAGAGATGAGACAGAAAATTTTAAAAAATAAGCAGAATAAAAAAAACCAGCTTCCTAAGCTTCACCCACATAATTTTTGCAGAATGTTCTGTTTCCTCTCTGCAATGCCATCCTTTGACATAAATCAGGGTGAAATAAAAGAATTCCCTGCTTTTAAATCTTGAACACCCTGTGGCCAACTCAAGAGGGATTTGTGCCAGGGAGCAGGGCTGGGATCACCCACTGACCTGGGACTGTGGGGGCACAGCAGTGATGTTGGCAGCGTGGCTGGAGATGGGCAGGATGTTCAGCTGGTCATCAATCACCAGGCACGTCTTGCACGAGGCCAGGGACAGAATGAACCTGAGCAGGCAGAGAAAACTCAGCAAAAACAGCAGCAGCACTCCCTGGTGGCTCATCTGAACTCTCTGCTGAACACAGAGTGCTCACAGCTCCCACAGCTGGGCTGCAAGTGCAGCTTCCAAGAAAAGGCCTGTGTCCAATGCAGACCTGTGGGATGTTTTCCCATCAGGAACACCCAGTGCTGCTCCTGGTGCTTTCCTCGGGCTGACAGCCCAGCTCCTCTGCTCTGTGAGTCACTCACCTCTCATTGAACCTCCCCACCACATCCTGGTGGGCCTCAGTCCTGTACCGGGAGTGAACGTCCTGAAAGGGAAAGGGAAGAAAACAGAAGGAAAATGTCAGTCTGGAGAAGGGGCACCAGTGACAGTGACACCTACAGGATTGTGACCCCTTCTTTCCCACTCTTGTCTCTCCATTTCCAGCCACAGCACATCCCAGACAGGATCCTGACTTTGTGGTGAAGCACCCACATTTCAGAAATGCCTGAGTGTAACAAATCCCATCCCATCTCCTCCCATTCCTGAATGAAGGAGCAGGAAAGATGATGGAAGGAAGACAACAGCCCATAATAGAATCAATAAACACCCAGCCAGCATCACCTCACTGCAGCTGCTGGCAGGGAACAGACACACTGTGCTGCACATACCATGGTCATTGTGTAGAGCTGCTTCAGGGAGTTCATAGTTCTCAGCAGAATCACCACAATCCCACCACCTTCCACTGTCTCCACAGTTCTGGCCAACAGGTTTGGAGTCAAGGCTTCAAAATCCTGGGGAGTAAAAAGAACTTCAGAGTTGCCCAGAGTCCAGCTGGCTCCTGCTGAAAGGCACAGAAAGCCCAAAAACTTAATTCCTCAAAGTCTGATTCGCACCTGAATCTGCACTAACCAATGCCCTGTTCCAGCTCCTACCAATGAGGCCACCTCGCCCTCACACAGCTCATGAGGGACAAGCAAGGCAAGGGACAGAAGCAACAAATCCCACTCCTGCAACACTTCAACTGATTATTGCAATGCTCTTTTGGGAGCCAAGGAATTGCTCACCTGCAGGACACACATTCCAAAGGTGTTCCCAAGGATCTTGTGAGTTTCATTGTAGTAGCAGTAGCGGATGTTGGTGGCTGCTATGAACAGCTCGAAGGGATCATCATCCTTGATGCTCAAAGTTCCACTCTTAATCTTCTTCTGGAGCTGCCTCATCCTCTTCTTCCTGTGGCTGGGGGGGAAAAAAAGAACCATACAGGAGTTTTCTTGGGAAAGGGTTTGAGGAAAGTGCACTCAGGCTGAGTCTGGAAGTCAGAGCTCAGGTAAACCTCAGAGCTGAGGTTAAATAGCTGAGGAACTCGAGTTTTGGGGTTAAAAAGCTGAGGGAGAGTTTGGCCCAGGGCAGCAGAGTCAGTGTTAGAGCTACAGGAGAAAACCAGAGGTACTTTCTGCTGGTGTCTTCTCCATCATGGAAGCCAAATGTGAGTCCTGGAAGAGCAGCTTTCCCCCAGCTGCTGCAGGAACACCCCGGCCTCCCCTCCCACCCGAGCCCCAGGAGCAGCTCTCACCTGCTGAAGCCCAGCTCCTTCTTGTAACACCACAGCACGGAGGGCCTGGCCTTCACCGTGGCCTTGGACAGCATGTGGTGGAGGATAACAACCTGCCAGGCACACAACACTCACAAACAGCCCTCAGGGCACATCACAAGGCAAAGGGCTTGTCTAAGCTTGATTTTACAGCTCTATTTCTGCTGTGGAGAACAGAGGGGTCCCTTGGCACGAAGCCAAGCTGTGTCTGTGCCTGCTCCAGGGCTGCAGGACATTGGATTTTACCTCCTGCTTCCTTAACCCCTTCTCTGGCAGACCAAACACTGATAATTCCAGGCTAAACACAGTTTTGTCTCTTATGGATAACCCGTTCACATGGACTTTCCACAGGGTTTCAGTGAAAACACTGAACACAACCAGACCTGGGAGATGCCAGAACCCACCAGGAAATAATGCCAACATTCCTGTACTGCCACCTGAATAACTCATTCTTTTCCAAGGTTTTTTTTTTTCATAATTAGTTCATTTTATTTGCCCACAGCCTGGAGATGAATGAATTATCAGTTGCACAGCAGCCAGAACAGAACAGAACAGCAGCAGGGCAGGGATTGCTCCCCTCTGCTCAAATCCTGGGCTCAGTTTTGGGCCCCTCACTGCAAGGGGCTCAGCCTGGAGAAAATGGGGCTCAGAGGGGACCTTGTGGCTCTGCACAACTCCTGACAGGAGGGGACAGCCAGGTCGGGCTCTACTCCAAGATCAAGGGACAAGAGGAGAGGGAACGGCCTCAGGCTGGGCTGGGGAGGTTTAGGTTGGACACAGGTAAAATTTCTTCCCTGAGCAGGCAGTCAGGTGCCCATCCCTGCAGGGATTTAAAAGCCATAGAGTGTGGCACCTGGGGACGGGGGTGAGTGGCTGCTTTGGCCTTGCTGGACTCAGTGGTCTGGGAGGGCTTTTCCACCCTGAAATTCTGTGAATGGACTTATCCTAAACCACCGTCGGTTTGCCGTGCTGCTCTTCCCCTCCCCACCCGAAAAACACAAGGCCAGAGTCTCTGAAGAAAAACTAGTGTAGCACTTAAATTCCTGCACACAACTTCAGCGAGCAGGTTCACTGAGAGACAACTCAAAGCCCACTCCGAGAGAGAAACCATCCCAGGGCAGAACCGAGGGGAAAAAACCTCCAGCTGGCCAGAAAATTTAATATCCTTTGTCCCGGTTTAATAAAAACACCCAAACCCACAAACCCCAGCCTGCCCTGAGTTTCATTTGATGTCCATGAGTTTCCCAGGCAGGAGATGTCTCAGGGAGGTCTCACACACCATTTCCAACTCCTCTGTCCCTGTGAGTTCCCTCCCCCTCAGGCCCCACTGCTCTGCCTGGGGCTGTGAGGGTTCAATTCCTGCTGGAGGCGGAGCGGAGCAGGGACTGAGGAATGCGGCAGGCCCGGGTGGGTCTCAGCCCCGCAGCCCCCGCGCCCCCCGGGACGGCCTTACCTGGTCCTTGCCGCGGTCGCCCACCACCACGAACAGGCTCCGCTGCCGCTCCGCCACGCCGTTCTCGATGAGGACGCGGATGCGGTTGTCTACCTTGCGGCGCTGCATGGCTGCGGCTCCCGGAGCTCCTCCCGCGGCTCCCGGAGCTCTCCCCGGAGCTCTCCCCGGCGCTCCTCCCGCGGCTCCCGGAGCTCTCCCCGGAGCTCCTCCCGCGGCTCCCGGAGCTCTCCCCGGCGCTCCTCCCGCGGCTCCCGGAGCTCTCCCCGGAGCTCCTCCCGCCGGCCCCGCTCCCGCTGCACCACGTGGGAGCCACGTGGGGCCGCGCGCGGGCGCCGCGCAGCGTGGGAGGACCCCGGGGCTGCCCGCGGCGGCCGCCTGCGCGCCGCGTCCGTTGGTGTGTTTGTAAATCCGCGTTTCTGTACAAACGTTTCTGTAAAACCACACAAAAGCACACATTGGGACGGGGATCGAGCTGCCAGGCAGGGTAATTGAACGTCGCTTTCTACATGGGAAAGGACTCCGGTGCCCAGCCGGCTCCTGTTAGAAATGAGAAGCTTGACTCAGCCAATACATCAAGCAGTAATTTAATTTATTAATTAATATTATAGCGTATGAGCAAAAACAGCGCTGAGTCCAGTGGTGGGGGTTCTCCCCTCCAACTGCACACTGATTGCTGGGCTTTCTGCTCTTTATTGATCATATCATGCATATTCATAATCTTTCTCAGCAGTTTCTGTTTCCACTTTTTTACGTCACAATTCTAAACTTCAGGATCGTAAATCTATGATGGTGATGTTTGGTTCCTTTCCCATTCCTATACTCTATTGTGATCTATTCCAGGTTTCAATACCCAGGATGTGTATCCTAGGATGTGCATCCCAGTTGTGGGGTCCAGTTTCCAGATGTGGGGTCCAGTTTCTATTTTCTAGGACCATTAATCTCTGACAGTGATGTGCAGCTCCCCTTTTTGAAATCATTAATCAGTGACATTGATGTCCGCCTTCCTTTTTCAGGATGTTCTCACTGTTTCATTAGGAGCTTGGGATAGGTTCACTTCTCTCTTTTGTTCAAATCCTTTATATATTTTTAAAACTACAGTTTAAAAATCCTTAATACAAAACAGCATAAGACTTATAATAGTTAACTGTGAACCAAAGATCAGTTCAAAGTCCTTCTCCCATGCTTTGCTTTCTTTGGTTGTTTATTAGAACTCATCTTTAGAACTGTCCCATGGCCGTGTTCCACACATTTCGCAATTACACAGGTTACCTTTATTTACCTGACATGAAACACAGCTTTGGATTTCACACTNCCAGGTTTCAATACCCAGGATGTGTATCCTAGGATGTGCATCCCAGTTGTGGGGTCCAGTTTCCAGATGTGAGTCCAGTTTCCAGATGTGGGTCCAGTTTCCAGATGTGGGGTCCAGTTTCTATTTTCTAGGACCATTAATCTCTGACAGTGATGTGCAGCTCCCCTTTTTGAAATCATTAATCAGTGACATTGATGTCCGCCTTCCTTTTTCAGGATGTTCTCACTGTTTCATTAGGAGCTTGGGATAGGTTCACTTCTCTCTTTTGTTCAAATCCTTTATATNTTTTCCTTTTTTTTTTTTTTAAACACTTTGTTCCAAACGACTCCTACCCGTGACCCCTCCAGGAGTGTGGCCACAAAGAGCAGGTTTTACAAATGTAATAATTTTGATTTTATAAAGATAATTCCATTTCCCCACCTGCAAACTCTGAGTCTGGGTGGCCTTTGCTCCCAGGAGAGACAAAACCAATGAGATGTAAGAAAGGGCATTTGCAGGCAGTTTTCCCAAGGAAACAGAGCACACAGAACACACCCAGGAAACAACAGATCTGCAGGGTTCATTATCATAGGACGCCCAGCAAACGCCCAATATCGGGAATATCAGGAATTCTGCTGCTCACATTTAACTCTGCTTCTTAATAAATCCTCCAGAGCTGCTTGAATGCTTTCCCTACGAAATCCCAAGCTGCACAACCGTGGAGCAGCAATGAAAAAATGATTTATTAACCTGGCCTGAAATTCCAGCGAGGTGTCAGAAACACAGAATTTTATTCTCAATGTGGCAGTAAAGCCATTCCTAACCTTTCAATACCAAAGTTGAGCTGAGCTATTTGCGTAGATATATTTATTCTTAGCTTTTAATACTGCCAATTTTTATTTTTTTAACTTGAATATCAAACAATTAAGTATTTAAAACCAAGTGACAGCGTACGAAAAATGTGTTTAATATCACTGGATGTACTTGGGGTTGTTTTAAAATACAACAGAAATATGATAAAAATTAATAATCACAAAGGCTGTAGAACAGGGGGTTTTTTAAGGTGAATCCAGTTAAACCCAGTCACTGAGACAAAACCACCAAGGAAACAGAAGTGTAGCAAAAAAACCCCTTTAGGTAGGAAATATTTGCTTAGAAGGGAAGGACAGAAAACATTTAAATAGATTTATTTTTCAAGTGTTTACATAAGCCATGGACCGAGTTAAAGAACTGCAAAGACATATATACAGGTATGTTTAAGGCCATCAGAAAATTTAAACCTGACAACAAACTAAAAATTCTCAACACTTATTTTATGTGCTAGAAGCATTACTAAAATTCACTCTAAAATCCAAGAGCTTCAAAAGAGGAAGTACATTTTAATTTCATAAAAGTCTAACGGATATTTTCTAAAATTTAGCTTGAGACCAAAATTCCAGGTGTCCTCTTGATCTGCTGTTGGGTAGAAATAGGCCAGCAGAGCTGGAATACCCTTCTGATCCTTTTGTGAGTATTAAAAAGAGAGGGGGAAAGAATCTTGCTTTTAATAAAACTGCTGCAAGAGCAAAAAAAAAAAGTAATTCAGAACCAAATGCCAAGTTAGGCTCTAGTTTTCCTAATGCAGTTCTCCTACGTGCTGCTCTAAGTGGCTTTTAGGAAGTGGATTTTGGAAAACAGATTTCCTTCACCCCATTAAGGCTGGATCCAGAGAACCACAAATTTTAATACCATTATCTTCAAAAAGCCTCTGAATGTGGTTAATAGAATAGCACCTCTTCCCTTAGGTGAACAGTCTAGAAAAGGAAATTTCTCATCACACTCTGCCACATCACACCAAAAATCCACTTCTGAAGGACCTTCCCCACCTCCTTCCCTCTGCAAAAACCTATTGGCCAACAGGAAAATGTTTTAGTTTAAGCAGTTAGCCCTCCCCACGACTGTGAGGTGTGCTGACAAAAAGCAGGGAATGCTCCCAAAGCTCCTGCCCTGCAGTTGTGGCACCGACTCCACGACAGCCAGGATCACTCCCAGACCAACAGAGTGCTCAGGTGCATTTTACCAAATTCTGTCATTTCAGAAAACACCATTGGAAGGGAGCTGCAGAGTGTTGCAATGCTGAGCTTCCAGCACAGCTCCAGACAATAATCATAAATACATGTAAGGCCAGATTTAAGTAAGGAAATTGTCCTCTAAGTTCAGCAGGAGAGTTTTGCTGTTTGGGTTCATTTCCTACTTGCTCTCCAGATGTTCTGGTCCATCAGTGAGGGACACCTGCACCTTCCCACCACATCTGTGCAAGTTCACTGGTGCCAGCTCCAGTGAAGGGAAACCTTCCCTTTTAGTCCCAGCCACGCTCAGGGCAGATGGAAAACTGGAGAAACAGGTGCCTAGATTTCAGAAATTAAACCAGCCTCCTTCACACAGTGACAAAATTCTACCTTCAAGCACCCATGTCAACACTTTGCAATAAACTTTACCCAAGAACAGCTTCACATCAGCAGGGGGATGGTCTGGATTTCCCAGGATGACTGCAGCCTCATGAACAGAGTGAAGGGAATATCAAGATTCTTCCACCCAACTGGTTCTGTATCTTGCTCTGCTGGACCACAAAGATCTTGCCCTATTTTTTCTCAATCACATGAATTTTAAGAACTTTTCCAGTATCATTTATCATCTTTGCAGTATTTATCTGCAGTTAGAGCCTCTTCAGTAACTTCTCTCCACTCAAATGCCATTTAGGAGAGAGGGAAGCTCGATCCTTTCTCCAAAGACCTGTAACAAAACCAATCTTCCTAAAAACTTAAGGTTGGCAGGACATTTTGAGAAGACACATTTTAAAGGACACGAGGTTCTCTGAGAGTTAAGTCCTAGCAGGATAAATTGCCTGGTTAAGTAACAAGAAGCCAACAATCCTCTTCCAATTATTCTGCCTGATGGTTCAGATTGCTGCATACAAAAGACAAGATCTGGGGAAGGAAACAAGGGGTTAAGTGAAGTCTAGAACCCTCTCCACAGCAAAATCCCTAAGCTGCACTGGTGAACTGCTCTTAGAGAACAGCCTGGCGCAGCAAAAACACAGGAGTAAAATTCAGGAGCAGGCTGGCCTCAGATGTAAGACAATAGCTCATGATTTCTGGGTGAGTTTTCAATCAAGTTTCCCAGACACAATAGCAATATGTACAAAGATCAGAAATACTTCAGGGATTTATAAATCACTTGCTCAGAAACCTTTGAATTACAGCCAAGAGGAAGCAAGAGGCTGAAGGCAGAAGTTTGATTTTGAACAGGCTCAGACCCAGCCCTGTCCCATGCTCTCCTTCCAGCCACAGGATCACAGCCCAGCTACCCATGGAGTAACAGCTGATCCCTACATCCAGAATGGGCTCAGCACCAGAGCCAGACCCAAAATGCCACGGCTTTGCTTCAACATAAACTTCTGGTAACAGCCTTTGCTCTGAACAGGACCTTTCCCAAAAGAAACATACCTAGGAGTGCTTGGGATCTGGAGGGAACTCAGATCTAGAGCCAAGCTACGGAGTCAAGACTGA
This sequence comes from Irena cyanogastra, assembly GCA_013397155.1. Classification (NCBI taxonomy): domain Eukaryota; kingdom Metazoa; phylum Chordata; class Aves; order Passeriformes; family Irenidae; genus Irena; species Irena cyanogastra. The sequence goes on along the minus strand of VWZV01015316.1, from coordinate 802,219 downwards.
GAGCTCCCTCCAAGAGGCCAGAGGAGCAGCAAGGGCTCTGAGTACACAGGGTGACCCCAGCTGATGTTTCAGGACACTTTATTCCACCCCAGATGGAGATCAAAGGGGTCTGTGCAGATTCCCAGCTCAGGCACTTGTTCCCCCTCTCCCTCCAGCAGGGAACAGCTGCTCTGAAGGCCACTGTCATACAGGAAGGGTTTACCAACTTGTCTCTCAATGAAGAGGTCCAGTGCTTCATTAATAAACTCAAGTTGGAAAAAAACCCCAAACCAACCCCCCAGACTCCAGGTGGAATGTTGTGATGCATTCAGAGGTCTCTGATTGAGTATGGTGCACTTTCACTGACAAACTACAATTAGTTCCTTCAGGAGCATCTGGTGTGCAATGGAGAAAGCTGAGCAGCTTGTGTTCTACCAACCATTTAAAAGCTGATGCATGAAGAAAAATAAAATAATTAAAAGAATTCACTGTTTTCCTACATCAGTTCAACATTAAAAGGTTTGTCTTTTTATTTTTTTTTTCCAGTTAAAAAACAGTTGGGACTATTATCTCAGTAATAGCTTCCTAAAAAAGACACAGAACAGCAACTTCTCACCGGACTGCAGTTTAGGAATGTTCTAGGCCTTGACTCAAACTGCTGCTTCCAGACATCAGCCCCGTTTCAGGATGCCTGGTGTGGAACATGCTCTTCACAAGCTTATCACTTCCCGCAGTGAAAACATTTCTCATTTGTGCTCTTCACACAGGACATGGAAAAGTGATATCCCACCTATGTGTATGGAGTTCCAGACTGCTTCACACGAAGTCAAAAGTATCTGACTGCAAGTTCTGAGAGTTCAGTTGTGATACAAAGTAGAAATGACCCTCTGAGTGAAAACAACCTTCAGTTTTGCACAGAACAGTTAAACACCACGCAGCTGCTCCTTAATTTCACCTTTCCACAGGTAGGAATTATTTGATGAGTAATACTTAACAGAGAATATAGCACTTTTCTTCTCACACGTGCTATAGAATGCAACAGAACTACCAACACCTCTATGGAGGCAGCTATCAAAATATTCTCCCCACTGCAGAGAGAGTGCATGTGCGCAAAAGGTAGGCACAAGTGATTTTTCCAAAGATTATACCACAAGGATGCAGTAAAACTTGAATAAGACTTGGTATTTTCCAGCTCCTAGGCTTATGCCATTTCTTTTTTACATCGCTGCCTTGATGAAAAAAAATAAAAAAGGAAAAGTCCATCAAAAAGAAAAGTTTCCCAGAAGTCACAGCTAGCAGAATAAAACCAGAAAAACAGGAGGAGGGTTTACATCTAGTCAGGAAAAAGAGGCTATCGGGGAAAAAAACCAAACAAAGGAAAAAAAAAACCTTATGAAATGTCACCCCATCACATTGAATCTGTTTCAGCCGTTGAAAACCAGTGTTCCAGGATACAATTTTTATAAACATGTTTTATTTATCTTGCTTATACCATTAGAACTGTAACTGCTGGCTGTCATTTCCCTGAAAAGGGGAAATCAACTCAAACACAGACTGGTGCTTTTCAAAAGACAGCAACTGGAAGGGCAGCAGCAGCGGGCATTTGAGATTTCTTAGAACCTTCAAGGCTGCAGGAAAGACAAAAGGACATGTGACCAAAAGTGTTATGATTATCCATTAGGGATTTCCATCAGTACCGGCATCAGTTATTTAGGTGATAATACAGCAAGGTCAAGTATTAGTGACAGACAATGTGCAAGTCATAAGGAATGATAGAGAATACCAATCCTTACAAAAGTCATTGCTATCAAAGAAACTTAGAAGTGTTTCAAAGAGATATCTAAATACTTCACATCAAATATACAGTGGCCATCCAGATTATAGCTCAGGATTTGTTGCAAAATTTTGTCCAAGTGCCAAATCAAAGCCTTTTTTTTTTTTTTTTTCCTTTTTCACCTTGTCTCATTAAAAAAAAATAATTACACAGTTACATTAGCAGTTATGCAAGCGCTCTTAACTCCACAGCCACAGAAATCAGGGCCCTGGTGATGAGGAGTGCTGCAGCTAAGGGTGCCTTTTCTTTGTCACAAACTGCCTCTAAGCCCATCTGTCTATTTAGGGCAATTGCATCACTACACATCTTGAACAGTTCAGTGCTTCGATTTAATAAGAAAAAGCTGAAATGCAGTTGTTCTACCAAGCCACACTTCATCTTTTCCATCCTTTCATGGGAACATTTAAGTTTTTTTAACTGCCACCACAGTAAATCTTTATGGATTTGGAGATTTTATCTGAATTTTGTTAAATCACTTTTAAATGTCAGAAGTGAGTCTTTGCTTTTTCCTGCCACTTCAGTTAACCATGGAGATTGGATCACCCTGAAAATTGCCTTTTTTGCTTTATTCTTAGCAAGGGTGAGGAATCTGAATCTCATGTGCAAGGCTCAAGATGATGCTTAGGACAGAACATGCAGAGTAAACGTTGTTTCGTTCCTTTCAATATCCAGGGAATATAAAGCTGGCAACTGTAGTCCTGTCATTATGGGTAATGAAAATAGTCCCTTTACAACAAACTTCCTGTAAGGGAGAACAAATAGATAATAACTCTTCTGGTAACATGTATTGTACACTGGCCAGCGTGTTTTTGGCGTTGAACGGAATCCTGTGAACGTGTTTAATTCACTTGCTGAGCGTTCATCTGAGGCATCCCTCTGTTTGGTCTGGGGGGCCCTCCACGACCTAGAAAACACAAAAAGGGGGTTGAATTCTGCGGGAAATCTGGTCAGTTTAAAAATAGTCCTAAAGCTTCTGGTCTGAACTCAGTCAGGCTTTGTTGTGTTTCCTAAAGCACGCTCTCAGCTTCACCATAGCCCAATGTGGCACCGAACTCCAGAGGCCTCAGTTCCACACCTCAGGGCTTTCAGGACCAAGGCAGAGACTGAACCCTCCAAAACTGAACTACCATGTGGGGTTTCACAGATGCAGGGCACAGCCTCGAGCTGCCCTCACTGCCAAGGCACTTATGGCAATGTCTGTATTGAGACAGAACACAGTTTCACCATCAAAAATGTACTAAGAAAAAGACCTGAGGAAATAGTGATGAAAAGAGAATTCAGAAGCTAAACTACAGCCTCATTATGTCTGTCAGGTTTGTTTCCCAAGGCTTTCATTAATAAAAGACAGTTAAGAAGTTCTGCTATATCTAAATGTCGGCAGCAATTGCTGTTTCATCTTCTTTTCCGCGAATTCCTCATTTAACAGCCTCATTTAACTTAACTTCCACCACCAGGTCAGAGGATCCCAATAATTCAAGCTTATTTGTAATTGTGAGCTGCTGAGTAAGGAGTGAGCTGCTTTTAAAGTGCAGGGCTTAAAAGTTGGCTCAGAAACTTCCACTCAACCCAAATCAATTATTTGCTGCTCAGGAAATTACCTCTAGGAGCTCCCCGAGGTCCACTTTGTCCAGAGCCACGTTTGAAATTTTGTTGATATCCATCCTGAAGCAAAGAAATTTAAGAAGTTACAACACAAACCTGGGCATTCTGTTATTAACTCCCAGCAAAATAAAGACCTTTTAGAACAATATGCACTGACAAAACACCTGTAACTTCAACGTGCAACATTTTATTAGTTTAAAATAATCTTCAAAAAACCAAATTCTTACTTCTACTAGTACCTAGCAGCTGTAATAAAATGTGCAGTGACAAATGTTCTCTCCAGTTACAGGATGTGTTGCTCAATTTAACTAAGAAATATAAATAGGTGCATTTAAGTGTTCAACTCTTCCAAACTACACAGAGACAGTTTGTCTTCCTGAGCAATAAAGAAGTCCCAGAGGAAGCTGTCACTAACCGCTCTGAGTGCTTTTGACAGGTATTTCCCTCCCCACTGGCAGCTTACCCTCTGGTAGTTTGAGTAATCCCGAGGAGCATTGAACTGGGGCTGTGTGTAGCCACTGTTTGGAGTGTTGGAAAAGGAAGGACGGTAGCCATCATATCCCCCTAAGGAACAGGGCACAAGTCTTTCACTTGGAAATCAAAGGTGCACTTAATACTTGACCTCCTGCTACTATAGAAAGAAAAGCAGCAACAGCATTTTATCTAAACCTTTAAAAAAATCCCATCCCTCTAGCAAGCGCTGTTTACCTGCAAATCAAGCAAATGTCCCCAACATCAGGGCTAATATATCACAAGAAATGAGAATGAACACCTGGTAAGGACTGGGAGGAGGCAGAGCTCAGTGCATTTCTCAGAGGAACCTGAGGTTTGATTTATAGAACATTCAGTCCAGAGTTAAACATGGTCCTAGGTAGGATCTACATGTCCCAGCTGTGATTACTGCATTCACACTCCATTCAGCTGTGTGTTTATTACACAGATTTCTTCTCTACTCCCCAGCTACAGGAGGGGAAGAGAACATGGGAGTCCATAAGGAATCCCAGAACACCCGGCAAGGAAATCTCTGTCCTATTCTAACATAAACCTCTTTCTAATACTGACAGCCACACCTGTAAGGTCCAGGAATCATGAACATTCTCTTATCTATCCAGAACTACAGTATCATTCCTCCATTCCTGTTAATGCCCTTGGCCTAGTGACTTTTGGACTCTTGTGTTCCTGTACTTCTACATAAGCCAGTCTATTATCATTGTGAGGAAACACAGAACTATAAAATACACTCTGGAAACAAAAAGCATATTTGAAATATCAACTGGCATCTGAATTCCTTGCTTGATGGGTGGATATTTCTGTATTTGCATATACTTGCAGTAGATGCTTACTATTGTATTGTAACAGAGGTCCAAACACATGCTTACATTTTAAGTTGCTTATCTACAACCAGTAAGATTTTCACTACAAGTTTCACTGTCTCACAGGGCTACTATCCCAGTCTCCCAAGAGCAGGTCAGTTTAACAGCAGTTCCCCCAGGTGCAGGCAGAGCTCAGGGAGAGCTCTGCAGAGCTGCTCACCTCTGAATCCGTTTGCTGGGCCCCTGTAACCGTTCATGAGGCCCCGGGCCCCGCGGGATCCCCCCCGGGACACGCCTCGACTGTTGTAGTAAGGCTGGCTGTTCCTGGGAAATCCAGTGCTCTGCTGGGGAGCCTGCTGGTGGTTTCCTGCCACTTGGTGACTCTGGTCTGGGGAACCGTGGTAGGTACCAACCACTGCAGGGGAATCAAGAGGAAAATAAGTATTAAAGCCTGGATTTCTTTATGTTCCCACGTATCTCTTTAAACCCAACATTCTGTTACAGAGAAAAAGGATGAGGCTCTGTCTCCTTGTTCCACATCCAATACTTATTAGCACTTCAGTGGAAGGCAAAGGCAGTGAGAGAAAAACAGCTCTGCACATTTTATTTTTTTTAAGTTGCTAACCTGGAAAGCATTTTGCCTGCTGAATTCAAACTGTATCTCACATATTTCAGCACAATATTCCAGGCCTTTGTGATCTTACATCAACTGTGAGAAGCAATCCATATGTGCTCTCATTTCTGGCTTACTGCTTCCTTTACAGAATGTCACCTCAAATTACACTGTTTTTTTAAAGCAACCTTAACATCAGCAGAGCCAGTACTTCACTCTAGTGCTTGCATCTTCAGAATAATACTGTTCCTGTTTTTCTTTTAAACCCATATAAACCTCAGTCAAGTGGCTTAACAGCTGGAGATAGATATACTGAATTTTGCCTCCTGTTGGATATTCAAACCCAGGCAGAGTAACAAAACCTGGTACTGCTCAGGGGAAAGGTCTGCAAGGTCTGTGACATGCTTTGCTCCATCATCTAGGACTTCAGAGACTTATCACCTGCTCTACCAAGGCCGCAAGAATTTTACCTGTCTGGAGTTGTTCTTGCTGGAGATCTGATTGCTCTACTTGGTGAGGTTGATTGGAGAAACTCTGGTTGTAACTGGCCTGGTACTGGTTTTGCTGCTTAAGGGTTTCTGGCTCATTCACAGGAGGAACAGGTGCATTCATGTTGAATACCTGTAAGAGCAGAAATTGAGTTTTACAGCTCTGCAAGGAAGCATCAGTCTTAGAAACGTGAATAACCAAAGACTATCATACGTGGCTACATGATTGATTCCACCACAAGGAATGAGGACCAAACCAAAGGGATCCAGGGCTGATTTCCTACTCACTGTTTGCATGGATTGGAATGGAGCTGCATTGACGTTGATTCCGCTGCTATGCAAAGGCTTGCTGGATCCAGCCTGGAACACCTGCGGCTGGGATGCAGTGGGAAGTGATGATGAGGATGGGGTCTGGTCTGCATTCAGGGACATGGAAGCCTAATAATTACAACAAACAACATTTTAGCAGCTCTTGGGGTACCAAACATTTAACTTCAAAAACTTTGCTTAAAAAAGAGTGGCAATGCCTCAGCTTCACCCCTGCTAATGACTGTTTTCTACTTCAGCTCAACAGCCTAATTCACAACAGCATAATAGGAGGAAAAACCTAACCATCTTCTCCCTCATTAACTTGAAACACAACTAGAAAAAAATAGACAGGGAAAATGAAGACGTTTCCAGGCTAACTGCTGCGCAAAAATAAATCTCATTTCCTAAGCCAACAACACTGATGCTCCCATGCTGATGTTGGCATGCTGCATCCAACTAAACAAACAAGCTTCCAAATGAGAAGTCTTGCTATGGAGGACTTACTGGTCACAGACAGGCTCAGAATTTTGAAATTAAAGGGAATTGAAGCACCCCTGTCAACTAAAAATGATGTTATTTACTAAGAAACATAGACTAACATTTGATGCCACCTGCAATTAAGAGTTCTTCCCACCCCTGTGAACCTGACTTGCCTGAATCTGGTCAATTGATTCTTTCTGTGGCCGTTGCTCTGCTGTGTGAGAAGGCTGATACATGGGTTGGGAAGCTGTATATCCCTCACTTGTAGAAGAAACCAAGGGAACCTGACAAAATAAACCCCAAAGCCCCCCAAAGTCAGCTGGTGCTCACACACAGTTTTGTGAAAAGTATCAGAGAACTCTGGAGTGGATGGTACCCTCTAGTCAGTGAGCCAGCACATCCCCAAACCAGTAAAAATAATTACTTTTTGACCACCAACGTTCTAACATGACACAGCTCCAAGCTCAAACACAAGTGGACAAGGGCTGGCTTCCAATGGCCCGAATTTTACATTTTACAAGCTCTGCCCCCACACAAAGAGCCCAGGGAAAAGTCCAGCCAGCAAAGCAGAGCACTACTGAGGAGTTTAAGAGGTAATGGATAATGAGTGATGGGAGTGTTCACATCACACTGGAATGTTCCAAAGCCAAGAGTAAGTTTAGCTACTGCTTGCAAGATCCTCGAGAGAATCACTGGCAGCACTGGTTGAGGTAAGGGAAATAAGAAAAAAAATCCATTGGATTAAGTGAGACATCACCTAACAGTAAAATAAAAATAGTGCAGAGAAAACCCTCTGCCCAAAAAAATTAGTCTACTCCTACAAGACAAAAAAACTGTGGAGAGCACCAGCACTTCAGGAGGTACATACAAAGGAAACTCAAGAAATAATTCCCTCACTCCTGTTTCTATATAAATGAGTGACTTAAACCTTGCAGACCTAATCTGGACAAGCTAAAGGAAGCAATTTATACTGCCTGTACTGTGAGATCCATCATCTATCTAGATTTTTTTTTGGCTTGCAAATACCTACAGGGATCAGACCCATTATTGAGACCAGTAGAGTCCTCAGAGGATGCCACACATGCTTAATAAAAAAATTAGGAACTGCTTTAATCACCACACAACCGAAACATCTTAACAAGAAAGTGACTACTTCATTTATACAGTGCAGAAGCAAGTTTAGGATATCCCACTTAAAGCTCAACTGGAAACAGCATTCAACTCATGTTGACTACCCTACAACTCTAGAATAAAATCCCAATCCAAGCAAGCAACTGGGAATAATCAAACAGAACACAAACTCCATATAGTTAACGCATGAGATCCGCTTGTGCCTTGACACTCACTTGAACAGACACAGGCTGCCCTGTAACCACATGGTTTTGGCATTTCTGTTGCAAATAAGTAACAATCTACCTGCTTCCCATTACTGGAAATTTGCAATGTCTGCAGAGAATGAAACTAGGAACTAGTAATGCTTGTAAGCAACAATGGATATCACCAATTTCCCAAAATTGGAACTTCAGCTTTTTCTTAAGAGTTTCTCATGTAGTCAGGAAATAAATCCTTTTGTAACTCCTATCAGGCCTAATATCAAACTCAAATCCAAACCAGAATTTACTAAACATTTTACCTGTGTAGCTTCTGGTTGCACAGGAACTTGGGTAGGAGGCTGGGCAAGTCTTGACTCAGCATGAACTGGAGGAAAATAATTTCACTTATTACATAGCAAAATCAAACCTTTCACAGAACAGCATTATTATCTTCTCTGAGCACTTATGTGAAAGCTGCTCATCATGATGAAGCCTTAAGCATAGCAAAGCTATACTCAAATTACCAAGTCCTGTTTCTATGCAAATAACATTTTTCCTAGTTGTCCAAAATAATCCAAAGCAAAACCAAAGAAGCTTTAGATGTTCCATATTTCCAAGCAAAACCTATAATCAAGTGAGAATTGGAAGTCTAAAAGCAGTACAATCACATTTCTGAGAAAAACACACTATAATAGGATTGTACTATTACTTGTGGTGTCTTTTTTACTATGCAGCAGCAACTGAAGCATTTCTAAGAGATGACTTGCAGGCTTCCCCAGTATTTCTCTTTAGGATTTACCATTACAAACCTGGAGGGCAAACCATTTGGGGCATGTCCAAACTCTGTGCTGGGTTCATGGGCTGTGCAGATACAATGGCAGGATCAAGTGTTTGGTTCTCAAATTCCAGCATCGAGTCCTGGGGAAAAAAATAAAAAAAATAATAAAAATCAAATCCACACTGCTGTGGGTTAAACATATGAATGTTTAGAGTACAGAAATACCTGCATGAAGTTGTAGGGGCCCTGCATCTGTGCCATGAGGTCCTGTACTCGCTGTCTCCTGACCAGGGGGTCTGCCTGAGCCACAGCAGTGAGCGTGTGAGGTTCCGGGACGGGAGGAGACGTCGCCTGTGTCTGTTGCTGCAGGGAATTTACAACCTAACAAGAGACAACAACCAACTGCAATTTCAGCTCAAGGCAGCACTGCACTCAAGGGACTTGGGATTGCTCTTGGCATTTCTCACTACTGCCTAACTGGTTATGGATGATGGAATTGTTGTAGTGGTGTTGAAGGAGAGTTTTACATCCTACAGACAGTTCAGTACTGTGGCCAGCTGCTCATCTGAGCACTCACAGGATTACAGAGCTCACACTCTGCTCTTTTTTCTCTCCATGTACTCTTTTCCTCATGAAAACAGTATTTGTTCAATATTACACGGAGTTTCTTAGAGCAGGATTTGAGACAGCAATTTATCACCATTTGGAAATTTCAAGGAATTGGGGAAGAGTAAGCTTCAGAAACATGCACAAACGGGGAACAATTATTTTTCATAGCTTTTTAGTAAATATAAGTGGAGTTATAATTTTTTGGTCTTTCTTAAGACTTCCTAATGCTCAGTTTTCACAGCCACTGTTATCCCAGCTCCCTGATTTACTGTTTCAGGAACAGCAGGGAGCATGGCATGACAAAGATTGCCAGACAGCACCATGAGGGGACACCATAAGCCCAGAAGCAGAAGCACAGATCAGGGAGGGCAAGAAAGCTCAGATTTACCAGACATATCCCAAAGTGGCAAACATCAACAAAGGAACAAACTGCAATGGGCTTTCAGACAGCACCTGATTAGACAGCAGAGCAGCCAGCAAAGCTGGCCATGGGCATCTCAAACATCCATCAGCAAATAGTTTGAAAACAGACAGTGACAAAGATGGTCAAGCTGCACTTTGGTGGCCCTAACCAGTCCCTCATCTGCTTTAGGCAGCTCCTGTAATCCACAAGTGCCATTTTCAATGTCAACAAATGCCCTTTAAAAATATCATTACTCCCCTATTTCCATCAGCTTCTAATATTGCAAACATTCCAGATACACAGCTAAGCCTTAAAACTTAGTTACACATGATATAAACTAGCATACAGGCCCCGGAAAGTTCAAAATATTGATGAAAAATACCTGATTTCTTACTAGAACTGCAGAAGACAGATTTCTGCACACAGTCACAATTCACAAACCAGTCCTATAACAAAGGTCTGAACTTTAAGCCTCACACTGCCTATTCACCCTCAAAGCCTGCACATTTCTTTTTAATTTCTCACAGAAACCTACAGCATCTTCCAGCATTCCTACTGCTTGCCCAGATTTCCAAATCGTGTTTGTCCCTAGCATTCTGCACATGCAGTTGCATCACCAACTCCAATAGCTTGTTCCTTGAGCAAATCCCAAACAGAGAATCTGAATGAAACTAAAAGCTAACCACGACCTAACCTCTTTCAGATCCCCTTCAAACCCAAATCATCACTGGTAGCAATCCACAGAGAGGCAATTTGGCAATTTCCATGAAAAATACACCCTGAGGCAGTCCACACTGGAAACCAAGCACAACTCTGGTCTATCAAACAGTCCCTGAATTTCAGATTATGGACTGCTTCCAAATTAAGAATTAAGCCATGTGAGTGGAAAAAGTTATCTAGAGCACTAGATAGAGGCCTTTTGCACAAGAGAAAGTTTAAAAATTGACGAAAAAGTGCATGCCATACTATCAAGTGAATCTTGAGTGGTAAAACCAGCAGCTACTCATCTCCTGCATAACTGTCACCAAAAGTGCCCTCAATTATTCGAGCACTGCCACTCAATTTATGGAGCCCAAGGCACTCACAACAATTCAGTTTCTTCAAGAAAAAAAAATAGTGGATGGAATAATCAAGAACACACAACAGTGACAAAATATCCAACATTTTCCTTTTTCACAAACAGTACAGCAGTAACTTCAGATGGTATTTCATATTTTACATTATCTTTTCCAACAGTTTAGGACATATTCCTTCAGCTTTATTAGCACTACCAGGTACTCCGACCAAGTACAACCACAGTAGGGTGAAACAACTGAACAAATTTCAAGTTGTGTGAGGGAAGTTAACCTTGTCAGCAGGCAGAGCTGCCAGACCCAATGCAAGGAGACTGACAGGGGACAGGGTAAAAAAAGAGGAGGAAAGGTAAAAACCACAAGTTTAGTGACACCACAAACCAACTAAATGAAGTCATATTTTGTCAGTCTGAGAACAGTTTTCAATTCTGCACAAAATCCATCCAACCAAAGTTCCACAATCTAAGACACAGAGAACTTTGTGTACAACCAGACTCAGGCACTATTTACAGAAGCAGAAGTTAAAAAAAATTTTAAACCCCACAAAAAAACAATAAAAAACCACCATAAATACTATTACCAATAAAGGACATCTTCACCAAAATTGGAGCATCATATAATCCAAATACACATGGAAAATTCACAAGCAAATTATTTAGTTTAAATCTTATGGAAGGACCATACAAAAAACATCCTTGTGAAGACATCACCACATCCCAAACTAGAAACACACCACATAAAATCCTGACTGTATCGCATCTACTTGAGGGTTACTGAAAGAGAGAGGAGTTTATGATATCCTCCCCGTTAGTGAACAATTACAGATATCTTCTGAGCTAATGCTCTCTGAGATTTCAAAATTCCAGTGTATGTTCTGTGCCATGATCTTACCAAATCACAACTCAGCTGCATTCTCCTGAGAAAGGAGACTGTGGTGTCAGCAAGAATAATTTAACAGGCAAATATTCTCAATTTCCCTTTTTTGTGTTATAGCTGCAAAAATAAAGTTCTTTATTATGAAGAAACAGGCTTCAACTTTAATTTTTTTCTAAATTATTCCTTTCTACCATGTCCAAGACTTTGGGACAGGAAGGGCAACTGAAGCACACATGCTTTGTACTGTCCTATGAAAACAAAGCTGATCCAATTCCAGGTTCAGCTGACTAGGAAATTTTGAGTTTCTGAAATCTGTCTGATACCAAACTACAATCTGAATTATGTCTTCATCCATACTCCTTATATTAAGAACTACAGAGAACTGAAGCACTCTGGAACTTGGTAGAAACACAGATATAAAATGGGTATAATTTAAGCCAATCAATCATTAATTTTAAAATACTGTGCCTTCTAAGAATACTCCAACCAAGCATGACTTTTATGTGTGGGTTTGGAGAGTTTCTTCAGTTTGTTAAGATAATTCTTAAAACACATTCAGTAGCAGGGAGTAGCAGTGAAAATTTAAGAGTTTTTAAAGTAAGTAAACGAAATACTGCGACAAGGAACTACCAAACTCCTTCACATACATGGCAAAGCTGTCTACTTAGCTTTAGAAGCCTCACACTTATCCTCAGTATTATTAAATCTTCAACACTGTAAAATAGGAATTTCAGCCAGACTCAATGCAAAATCAGACATTAGTTTATCAGATCAAAACAGCTGCTCTGTTTTTTCAGCACTTCACAAGATGATGAACACTTACTCCACTCCTACACTTAAGAACAGCCAAAGGCACCAAGAAAGTCTAAAAAACTGACCACCTGCAATTTGCTGCTGCAGAAGGCTAAAATCAATCAAAAATTAACTCTCCAGCACCTGAAAGAAGCTGCTTATACTTGTTTTTAACAGACAGACACAATTCAAGCTCCAACATATCGAACTGGGGGCTTGTCCTTTCCCATACACGAGGACAAGGAATTCCAGTGCAATAAAACCATGGACTTGCACATGTAGCAAAGTCTGAGTGCAAACCACCAAACTGGGAACGGATCCCAACACCAGTGCACCACAAACACCACAAGTGAACATCCACCCAAGTGCCAAGGAGTAACAAGTGAGATACTTGAAGAGCTGTAGTTCTGGGAAGCAGAGACGTACATACATACAAGCGTATTTTAACAGCAAATGATGCACATCAGCAATCTGGAGTAGGTATTAGTTGAGTTACTCATTTTCAGTTCCCTCTCCAGGGACCTGTGCTCAATGAAAGCACAACTACTCCACACTGTCAGCAGCTGGGTAGATAAACTTGCAAGTTCTACATTTGCAGCTAAGTTCTCCAAAAACAAAAAAGACTTCAAAAAAATGTCTTTAAAGTCTTCTTAAGCATAAGACTTTTAAGCCCTGTTTTCCCAAGCAAGCCACTAACAAAGAAAAGCAAGTTCTCTGCAAACTTCATCAGACTAAACAGGTTTTATTTCTTTTAATTTTAGGTACTCTTGAGCTAAGTGTGTAATTAAAGAATTGAGTAGCAAGTCCAAGCCTACTTAAATATATGTATTCTTTTATATATTGGGGGAGAAGGGATGCAATACTAAAACCTATCATGAATTGTGAGCCAGCAGAAACAGGGATTGCAATTTTACCTGCAGTACACAAGATCTTACCTCAACCGTTTCAACTGTCCACTCATCTACCTGTTCCTTCTCACTACTGCTGAACTGAGTCTCTGCCATGAATTGTCTGTTTACATACTAAAATAAAAATAAGAAAGGGTATGAAAGTAAAAGTAAGTGGCATTGAAGGTACACAAAATGACAGTGTTTCAGTGAATAATACCTCAGTTGATTCAACTTCAGTTGGTTCAGTGAATTCCTCTGCTGGATCAGGTTCTGGAAGAGAAAGAAATAAGACCATTTATGTGGGGAAAAAACCAAATAAAAAAACCCAAACTAACAACAATAAAGACCCCAGCCACCCTCATGTTACAGATCTGGAAGACACAAAGTTAGATGAGAAAATCTTGTGTTTCAGAAAAAAAGAAGAAATGTCATGGGTGTTAACAGAGAATTAGTAATAACAAATCTTCTCAGAGGTTTGAATTGAAAAGAAAAAAAATCCCATTAAATTCTTGCTAGGGAGAGTTATGTTCAGCTATGCCTTCTCCACAAAAGGAAAAAATGTCCTGAGTTGTCTTAAAATTGGATATAACCTTCCCAAGGTATGCAATCACACTGTCTGCTTCAGAAACTGCTCCCTTCTAACTCAGCTTAAACTGGTGGGAACCACAGAAAAATGGGAAAAGCCTCAGGCAGCCAGAACTTTCATCTTGGATGGTTTTAGTACTAGAGATGAACACTGCATTTGCAATTTAATCGCTCTGAGAACTGCAGAGACAAGACAGAACAACAGAAATGTGTCAGTCACAAGGCATCTTCCACTTCTCACCAGCCTCTGCTGCAGTGTCTTCTACTGCAGGTGCAGGTGCTGCCTCCTCTTCCTCACACAGCCCATTCTGGTGGTTGTGGGTGCTGTCAAAGTAACTGGTCTGAAGAATCCGTTCAACAACCTCCTTCAATGCTTTATCTGGGAAAATGGAACAGGGAAACATCAGCATCACCTTAGTCCTCACCATCTTCTCCTTCCTTCCTTCCCAAAGATTGCATGTACATTTAATGATCCTTTTGCTGGGAAGATGCTGCTGCCCCAAGCCAATCCACCAGGATTTCTTCTCTTACTGGGTCACATTCAATAAATCCATAAATAACTCATTGCCATCCAGAAAAATCTGAAGGGCAAGAAGGATCTTAAGAGTACAGGTAACTCCTCAGAAGCTTTGTGAAACACTTCACAATGAGGTCAAGTTTATGAATTTAACTACTAGACTTTTATTCCTGTAACTTAAAATCATTACTGTAAGATAGTTTCTTCCAAAACAACTGTCAATAAAAATAAATCTACACAGGTGCCACCTGATTCATGAGGGTTCTTCCCCTGAGGTGAAGTGGCTCAAAAGAGCCTTTGTAAGCAAAAAACACTTGCCCTCAGTGCCTCAGATGAATGCTGGGGTACCTTAACCGAAAAGACATCAGCCCCATTGGCAAAGCAGTATTACTGGCTGCCTAGGCCAGGTATTTGGGAATTATTTAAAAAAAAAGCAACCTGGCTGGCATGGTCACGCCCTTACCTGCAGTTAATCAATGGAAACAAGGCAAAACCACAACACTTTTTGCAGGAGCTAAAGGGGAGAGAACATCCCACTAAAGAAGGCCATGTCAGTGTATGTATTACACTGTCACCTGGTTCACACCAGGTTCGCAGAAAACAAAGAACTGTTACTGAGCACCAGCAGCAGCAGAGTACTGCTGAAATAGCAGGAATAGACTGAGCTTCAATACTGAGTAATGCTGAGCCAGTATAAAAAAATACACCACGGACTGAGCACAAACTTCACAAGTCACTGTTCCAGTCCAGCTAAGAGCTGAGAAAAAGTAGTTCCTCTAAGACCTCAGAGATAATTAACTGTCCAAGTTCTCTTACAGCAGATGTGTGTTTTAGTTCAGGCACAAATTCAGTGTGCTGTCTCTTCATGCAGACTGTACTTACAGGTTGTTCCACAAACTGGTTTTTCCTTCCCTTCCAGTAAGTCCCACAGGTGAACAGATGCTTGCTCATACTGCTCATTCAACCTTAAAAATTAATTAATAAGAGTTAATTTCTTACTGAGTCTTTAAATTACCATACTAAATACACTGTTAACTGACTGACAATTAGAAAGAGGAGCCCTTTGCTGTAACCCTACCTCACGTTCATGTCTCGTTCAGGGTAAACCAGCTTATAAAACTCATCCAGCATTGTCAGTTCCTCCTCTGTCAGCACTGGTACCCCGTTGGATCCTTGTTTGAGGTCACTGCGCACTTCATCATCCCCCAACTTCTCCAGAATGAACTGCAGCTCCAGCACAGTCTTTAAACGCTTCTGCTCAGCCTCCTCTCGCATCAGCTGCTCCCTACGAGCTGTCTTCTTTATTGTTTTCTGGATCTGGAATGGACCCCAGGGAAAAACAGTTTGGAAATGTCTTTAATTGCTAAGAAAAGGTACAGAGTAAAGGCAAGGGAAAACCCTAAGTGTTGGGTTCTACCATTTGGAAAGGCTTGGGTGATCCAGGTTTTTCACACTGGCCACACAAAGCAGGAACAGAGAGTTTATTCACCATATCCCATGAGAGTAGGAAGCATTCATTGGAACTACCAAGAGATCAGTTTAAAACAGATAAACAAAAGTACTCTGTTTTTCCATGCACCACGAGAGGGAACTCATGGAATGTTTTGCCATGAAAGGCTAGGGAGATAGACAGGATCAGCAAGTCCAAAAAAGGATTTCAACAAATTCTTGGACAGGAGATCCCCCAGTCACACAACCCAGGGAACAAGTATGTGCATCCACTGCAGCATTCCCAGTGCGAGGAGCACGGGTGCAGGGAGGGAGAGGATGACACATCAGCAGCAGCCTTGTGCTCTGCACTGAACCTTCCACAAGACAGGTCTAATGCAGCACCACTCTGAACCTACAGAATGTTTCTTCCACTCTTCCTCTTAATCCAAGCATCCAGTGTCCCAAGTTCAGCTGGAAATTTAATATTCTCTTCCAAAAAATCTATCGTGACGGTAACTTTCTCACTTGAAACATTTAAATTTCATTTTTAAAAATCAAAGATACATCTTAAAATCAACTAACTGCAGTCAGGAAAAACTGCAACCAAGTTTGAAAGCAGAGCACCAATCTGGTACTCCTCTTTTAGCAATCAGCTGACCAGGGAAACTCTTCAGAACAGACTTATCCAGAAAAGGACGTTCTCCATTACTAACATTCCATAAACACAGATGGAACTGTGATGCCAACAAATAAAGAAACAAGTTGGCTTAGTCCTACAAATTGATTTACAGCCATGGCCAATGTAGAAAGCAGTTTATAATAAAGGGATGCTGCTGCCCTTCAAATTATCCCAGCCTGTTCACAAGCTAAATACACTCCTTAGAGCAGTCAG
Organism: Irena cyanogastra; assembly: GCA_013397155.1. Taxonomy (NCBI): domain Eukaryota; kingdom Metazoa; phylum Chordata; class Aves; order Passeriformes; family Irenidae; genus Irena; species Irena cyanogastra. The sequence goes on along the minus strand of VWZV01015316.1, from coordinate 785,442 downwards.
CTGTATTAACATCCAGCACTCAAGCAACTACTCCAAGGCTGCTGCTCTTTCCAGAACTCCCAAATTTCTAGAATTTAATTCTCGATCTCAGTATTACTCTGCATCCTTGATAAAACACCCAAAAGATCACCTATTTCACAGCATCCAGTTAATTTAGCCTTTACAAAAATAATACGAATTGTCCCATAATGTAGTTTCAGATTGTGTTATCAAGAAATGAAAACCCTAGGAAATCCATATAAGAAAATGTTACCAATGGCAGCAAGTGACCATCTTTAATGTTGCATGACAGACCTGGTCTGTGATCACTGTTTTCAACACTTGTGCTGTGTCAGAAAATGACATTATTCTTGTTTCCATACATTTATGCAGTACATCAGAAATTCTTCAGAAAACATGACATTGACTAATACAAAGACGAAAACAGTCAAACATACAAGAAATCAAGGACAATTCATCCCTGTAAACAGAGGTGACTACTGCCTCAGTGGAAGAGTTTAAAGTGTTTGGATAACCCGCACGGCAATGCTTGATCTTTACTTACATCTTGGCTCAGAGCCATAAAACTCCTCTGCAGTTCCTTAGCAAATTCCAGGTTATTTGTCACTTCCTGGTATTTTGACACTGCATCCTTAAAAAAAACCCAGAAAGACCATAAATGTAAACCATCAGCAACAGAACAGAATATATACTTCCAACAAATAAATTCCTACATTTTTTAGTTCTGATGTGAGACCCAGAATCCCTGAATGGGACTGCAACTATGTTAAAGCAAATTTAGATTTTCACTGGCCCAGATATCAAAGACTTGTGTATGTCCTTGGGGCCTGCAGTTTCTTTAGATATGCTAAACATATATAGAAATATGCCTTTATGTGCTCACATGGATGATGGACTGGTTTCATGTTTGGCTGCAGCCAGTTCCTGACAAAAAATAACACACAACTGGGAGAATGGGGGAGAAGAACAATCTGCCAACTCAGAACTGCTCAAGAGTTTGAGAATTAATGCACTGTTTTCTGAAGTCAGAGCCAAAATCAGAATATACAGAGCATAATGTCCCCTTCTCCAGAAATCCTTGCTTTTGCTATCTTCTTAAACTTAATACTCTGATCTGCACCAAAGCAAACCAAATTCCTCAATCCATTTAGTATTACTGAGAAATTACATCAAATCAGAATCAAATCAGGGGAGTATGACTGAGACATTTACATTCCTGCTGTGACAAAATAATGCACTTCTCCAAACTAAGAAGATTTTTATCAAGCCTGGTAGTCAGACCTCATAAAAACCATCAGCTTCCCTCCTCAATATGATGTCAGCTCTCTATCATGGTTTATCTTCACAACAGGCCATTACAAAATAAAAATACACAGATCTGTGATATTCCAGTTTTCAGCTGGCACAGAACCATCAAAGTGAAGATGAAATTATCCAAGAGATGAAGGGAAGCAGCTCATTCTTTTAAGTGTCAACAGCTGCAAGAGTTGGAGGGTACATTTTTTTTTCCCCTTGTCAGTGTTAAAAATCATCAACAAAACACTGCTGATCCTGGATTAGGAAGATAATTGTTAAGGATTTGTCTTCACTTAAGACTGAGCATCTGGTAATTTCTTGAAGTATCAATGTGCATGTTTGCACCATACAACTGAATTTAAATTGATACTTTCTTTTTATTTACAACTGCAAAACTGCTGCTGAAGCAAGCTCTGAAAATAACATACTTTACGAATCAGCCCCAACAAGGAGAGAGGCAGCACAAAACTCCTCACCACAAAGACAACAAAACAATTTAACAGAGATCTGGTTAGGATTTTTTTGGTTGTTTTTACCAGTTGATCTTGATTCAGACGTTCTCCCTTGTTCATTCGTTCCTGGTAATCATCAAGTTTGCTCTGAAACAAAAGAAAAATGCTGTTATGAAGAGGCAAAAATCAGTTTAAAGCTTTTTTTCTACTTGTGCTAATAAAATTATGCACTGTAATATTACATTACACAGACTGTACCATATTACACAAACACATAACTGTCCTGTAGAAAGTGTACATGAGAAAAACTGTCTTCTGGGTTAAAACTTAAGTATTTTCTCAAAAGGTAAATACTTTTATCTTGTTTATTTGGCTATTACAATGTCTTCATGGCTAGCTGGAATTTCCAAGAAAATTCACATTCCTCCTAAAGGGAAAAGCACTCTCAATGCACATTTCCTTCAGTCAAAACACCAGAGAGCTGAAGTGAGAGCTGAGGTAGAGCTTATCACCACTTTATCACTACAATACCAAAAAGCTGCCTGCAAACCCCCACTGTCAATGCTATTAAGATTCAGAACTGTAATTCTCTGTAGCTCCATCACTTAAGATAGTTGTAAAGAATTTTAAACAGTTTCTAATCCTCTGTGCAAGAATGCCCACCAACACAATTCGTATTAATAGCTCTAAAATAGTTTTTGTTCAAGAGCATTAGGATTTTTTCCCACAGGAGGAAATTAAAAAAAGAATCATTAGGCTACTTTTCAGCAGGATCAGTTTTCTCATCTGCCTAAACAGAAATCACACAGAAGAGTGGCACCAGCCAAAAGCAGGTGAAACTCCTGTGTGCCCCAGTGACACATTCTACAGGCTAACTACAAAGGGTCTTCAAAAGGAAGCAAAGCCTCTAAGGATAACACACCTAACTATTAAGCTGTTTTCACTATTTCTTTATTATCACAAATTACTGTATTTTGAATAAAATTTGCCATGATCTAATTAAAAAAGCTATTAAAACGAATCCTTAACAATTATCTTCCCAATCTAGGGTAACAAAACATGAAAAGCAGAACACTTAATTTTGAATGTCAAAGAATCAAAACCCTGATGCCACCATTGTCTCAGGGTTTACGACTGTCACTGAGTGACAACTTGTTTGGTTGCTGTTGCTCTTCACTTCAGATTTTTCAGCTAAAATATTTTACTGGTATTTTTCTAGTTAATTCAACCTCTATGCTCAGTCTCAGACTTTTGGAAAGATCAAAGTCTGTGGAACAGTTTACCAAGCAAGCTCCTCTTCCAAAGTATTTGATGCCCATCGTTATTTCCTGAAACCGTATCACCCTTATGAGGCTTGGTCCTTTTGATGTCATTTTTGGTGCTGGATCTTTTAAGTCCTCCAGGTCAGATAGAATATTTAACTATTTCACCTTCGAGTGTATCAGAGCCAGCAATGGCCTAGGCAAAGTCAAAGCAAGAACTTGCAGAGCTCCAAAAATATATTACTGAGAATTTCATGCTGGGGACAGAAACTACATGGTAACAGTTGTTAAATGCAGCCGCCACAGTTCACAACAGATCAAAAAAGTAGCCCTGGAGAGCATTTGGCACACTGCAAATCTATCTCAACAGGAAGTAAGGTCAGGTTACTCTTCTCCATCCTGATCTCAGGGCAGATGATGACATGCTTGGACAATCACAGGACAGTCTCTTGATTTGGGAGAGTGTGGCGGGGCTGTGAAGGCAAAAGGGAGGTGAGAGAACAGAACCACTGCAGTTCCCCAGGGCAAAGCCAGGTCAACTCACACCTCTGATAGCTGAAATCTTAAAGCAAAGGGGCTTTGCAGACAAGCAAATTTCAAAGGAAGTTCCTACTTGCTCAAGTCAGCAGCTCTCCTGCTGCAGATTACAATTCCCTTGGTCACCCTGATGCAATTGTTTGTGAGGCTGCTCAGTAAACAGACTGCAAACAAGAGCCAGCTTGAACAGGGTCTACAAAAATGCACTAAAACAAATTCTGTGATCCAGTTTCCAACACAAGCTCATAAACAACAAAAGTAAAATAAAATGGGTGGAACATTGTATTCCAGAACACTACTTTGTTTGACTTTGTTGAAAGAAACAACATATATTGCAAAATTGCACTGTGAAACACTCACAGAATCCATTTTGGTGGCTGAGGGCATAAGGGAGGGAGAAGAGACAAAAATATCCTAAATAACTACAAATTTTTCTGTGTACTTTTTCCATGCATGGCTGGTCCTTTCAGATTAAAATATTGCAGTAACATACTGAACAATGCATAGTGATGCTTTTCTTGAATGGTCAAATACTCTTAGGTCTAATGTAAATGCTTTGCTTATTTCTATTCAACTGAAAAGCCAAGGGTAATCCGTCTCTTTCTGTTAAGAATACAAGGAAAGTTACTTGTCTTCACATTTACTTCTTACAAAATATTCCTATTGGGAAGGTAAAAGCAGAGGAAGGCCCTGTGAGCTGCAATGCAGAGGACAAGCCAATGTGCATTTAGTTAAATGTTACCACAAAGATTTCGACTGCCAAGTAAGCATTCTTCTATCATTGCAAAGACACTTTTAAGATCCAAAGCTGCATTACACTGAAATATTGAGTAAAATGCCTTCCTTTTTCATCTGCACTGTCAACTAACAGCAATCCAAGAGTAGCATCAGAGCTGCAAAACAACTGCAGTGAAATTCTTGCTCAGGAACCTACTGCAGTGCCTGCAAGAGGGGAAGACTCTCTTCATGTTACCCCTCCCTTACACAGTTTCACCCTCGCTCCTCACAGACAGAGATCTCTGAGCATGAAAACCAAACCAGCAGGAAAAAAGAAATCCAGTGGCAAAGTGAGCACATGAACTGTGTATTGAACAGCTCATGAGTCAGCAGCTCCCAGTTCTGCAGGCAGCAAGCCACCCTGCTTCAGCTTTCTCCACTGAGATACCTGAAGTATTTTGGAGTTTCCTGGGGAAAAAGCACCACTAACAGGCTCTTGGGGTTGTGGTGCTCACTGCTTAAGGATGCCCTGGATTTTACTCTAATAAGAATCCAAAACTGAGTTACTTTATTGGAGTAATAGACAGTTCTCTTCACCTCCTCTAAATTGTCTCAAAAAGGTCATCCTGAAGTGGAAACAAAAACTGCAGTTACATGGCATTACCCTCCAAACCTACCCTGGTTTTAGAAATGCCTGACCACTGAGCTGCCACTTCCAGTGCTGTGCTACAAACTGGATCACTGGAATCATCAGCTTAAAAATAACCCTTAAAAAAGGGGGTCAGGAGCAGGAGGGAGGCTCTATATTTAACCAGATAATTTCAATGCTATGGTTCTACCAATTACAGTAGCACAAGTGTGCACAATAAGGTGCAAGGGGACAAGGTAACCTCTGCCAACAGCTGGAGAAAAGCTTTAGTAATTCAAACTCTACTACAAGGTAAGAAAAGATGGAAAGGACATTCCAAGTCCGTCTCCTGAGGTATCTCAAAAACTGAATGCATGTTTTTGATAGGACAAAAGCAATTAAGATAATCCAAAGTTTAAAACAGCTGTGTAATACAGTTTGCATTGAAGCCAAATAAATGCCAAGTAAAAAATCAGAAGTTTATTAACATGTTTTACATCTCTGCATTGTAATTTGTCTGCCCTCCACCATCACCTCCACACTTATTCATGGCTTTGCAGCAAAAACTGCCCAGAAACGACGAAAAAACCCCACAAACCAAAACCAGTCTTCTATCTTCTCAAAAAAACACACAAAAACCAGATCCATAAGGTGAAACACTTAGCAAGGAAGTTCAGAACCTCTCCAAACCCACCAGTTCCGAGAAGCTGTTTCAGCCCTGAGTTAGAACCAGGAAGATGGAAGGATACAATAACACCAATACTCCAGAACATAAAACATTTACAGGTCTTCTGCTTAAAATGCATTGATTTTTGGAGTAACAGTAGTAGATATTCTGGTGGGTGGGTTTTCCCCTACAGTCTGGGAAGTTTGATGGTTTAGAAAAAAATATCTGGGTAATGTGTTAGTTTTTAAACAAAGGACAAGGACATATCGATTCTGAGACTGCAGTTTCATTATCAGTTAACCCCAGAGGCAAAAAACGCTTCTTCAGTAACCAGAATGAAGCCACAGAAGAGTGGAACCCCAAGTTTTGGTGACTGCACAGAGATGTTCTTTCCAAATCACCACCATACAGGATTTCCTACAGAAACACACTGAATTTACAGGGAAGTTGACTACACTGTAGGAGACATGAGGTTTTTGCTCTACACATAATTTTTGTTCCAAAAAGTTACTTTTACAAGTGAATTCAAGAACGCAAATGTATCTCTCCCAACACATTCCGCACGTCTTTTTCTCCTGAAACAAAAACCATGGTCCAAATCCCAAAGCAGCATCTGAAAAACTGAAACTAGATGTTTCACAGCTCCTTGGACTCATCATGCACCCACTGTGAGACAATCCCTATTATACAATAACCAGTTAAAACCAAAACAGACCAGCCTGAAACCTCAAAGCACCAACCACCACATGATTTCACAGATAAACTGCTTGGGTTTTCAGACCTGAAGCTTGATACTCAGAATTCCTACTAAGAGAGGTTTCAAAGAAAGATTCAGGCTTTTAATAGACTGTCTGAACTGAATTTGTTCCACGTTAAATCTCCAGAGATAAATTTCCAATCAAGCCTCCCAAGGAGAGGTTCTGGAGCCACTCACAAGCCTGGAACATCCAGGTGGCGCAAATCACGGACAAAAGCATTGAGAGAGCTGCTACCAATGGGCAGCTTCAAACTTCCTGCTACCAGAATGGAAAACGGATCCCAGCTTTTACTACAGGCTCCTGTTTCCCATAGGAAATCCAACATTTTACTGAACCAAGTCACATCAACTTCAAATGCCCACCTGCTGTTCCGTGAGAGTTTTTGTGTAACAAGGACAGCAGCACCTGTGAACTGCTCATTTTGCACCCCAGCCAGGGTTACACTCAGGAGGAAACTCAGACAAGCTGATAAAGTGACAGCAGCTCAAGTTACCAGGCACAGGCAATATGTGCCATCCCTCCAACTCCAGACACCAAGCTCACATCAAGGTTTTAAGCTCACATGTTACCCTGTGAACATCTGCCCATTCCCTACTCCATGTGTTAGCAAATTAATTATTTTGCCCCTCTGGCAGAACATTTGTTTGATGAACTGTTCTTACATGGCTCATGCTCTATTACACAAGATGAAAGCAAAAACAACTGAGTTTTTTTTTCATTCAGCCCTGAAACAAAACCAGAGTTTGAGCTACATTCAATTGGCTTAGAATTTGGAAAGGATTTTTCTCCTCTAAAAACAAAAACCAGAAGAGCCAGGGAGAAGGAGAAATTGAAGGTGAAATATTTTCAGGATCCTAACCCCGGACACCTGACAAACACCTGGAGGACAACTTTTAAATTAACTGAGTTTGTCAACATAAACTTGAGCTGCACATCTGAAGGCCCTGGAGAGAAAATACCCTTTAATTACCCCCTTCCATGCACACACAAGTATCTTGTCATCTACGAACAGAGGATAGCACTCCTATCTTCTCCAAACACAAAGAGATGAGGGGAACAGAGACGTTTTCAGGCCATGCTTTCACATCCATTTCTGAACAGTAATTCAATTTATCCCAGTCTCTTTTAACAAAATAAATACTCATTCTTTTAAATGAGGTCACATTTAGGAAAAGAAAATGAAAGTGTAACTAATAATCCAGTAGTTTTAGTTTATACAGAAACATTCAAGATAGTATAGACCAAAGTTATAAATACTATTTCAATTTGTATTTTGGGAGCCACATTATTTTATCCTCTGCATTTAGAGGTAAACATTACTACCTTCACTCCAAAAATTCAAATTTCTTCATGAAGAGTGACATTTCCCGTACTAAAAGCTGCACGCTCTTTTTATTTGAAACATAAGATGGTGTATCTTCTAGAGCAGTAATTTTTCATCCTTCAGAAACGTGTGTCTAAGTATACATTTGTGCTCATTCTGTGACACAAAGCTCTGAAAATCATCTCTATTGGCCTTCGTTAGCAGCTGCTGACAAAGAAAGGATTAACTGTCCAACTGAGCACAAGTTCCCAGTGAGATTTACTGCATCTCTAACCCACTCTTGTCTGTGCAATTTCCAGCACAATTTTACTTTCTGGATGGCAGGGAAAATTAAAAATATATTCTTGTCCAAAGACGCAAAATATAAGGAAGTCCTGGTGTGTACAACGAGCTTTGTTTTCAGACACAAAGCACGTAATGCTCTCTGTATTAAAGGCATCATTTACTACAGAACTCTTGGTTCCCCCACCAAGGGAGAGGCTCAAGACCACAAATGAGTTCCTCTGCTTTAATACACCAAAACCCATTTCTCTCATGACTTTTGTAGTGCTTATGAGTCCTCCTTCAGGAAGTTTCAGAACTTCAGCCCATTAAGACCTAGGAATCTTTGAACTTTAATTCATCAGTGAGAGACAACACTGAGATTTTCCTTTTTAAGCCCCAGCCCTTGCCTCTTCTTTAAGCCCACATTGCCCAGCACAGAGTACTGAAAAAATAAATGTTCTCAGTAATTTTCATGGAACATCTTCCAACTAAAGCCAAGCCCAGAAAAAAAAAGCACACTTTGTCCCCTCTATTTACTTGGTAAAACACTAAAACGCCACTCAAATACAATGGAATGGCTAAAACAAGTATAAATTAGGTGTAAATTATATAAAGTTAAATAATAACACTGCTCCCAAGGACTCTCATACCAGTAACACTGTGCTTTATTCTCTCTATTACTCCCAAGTACAGAACAGGTCAGAATGTTCACCTGCTAATTTTGGTTTTTAAAATACACACTTTTAACAAAATAAAAAATACTTTCAGAGGCTTTTTGTGTATGTTGGGTACAACATTTAATATTAAAACTTTTTTTTATTGGAACAACTAGACACAGAAAGATCTGCTCTCTCTCAAGTTGAGGACCAGTATTGGTTGTGCAGATATTCCTGTGTATTAATACCAAGTTTAGGACAGACATCTTGTCCTGTCTACACACAACAGACACTCTGATTCTAAAACTTACCTAAAACGTCCTGGCTTGCTGCTTTTTGCCATGTCATTTCTAAAAACCATGAAAATCCCACACCCAGTTTTGAAGTGGGAAGCTACACTGTACACAGTGTATTTATACAGTGTATTATTGATACACAGTGTATTATTTATAGGTAAAGCACAGCTTCTTTCCTTTACAACCCACCTGTACAGACTAATTTACTGGAAATATTTCTACCTTATACAATATGGGACACTACAAATAATATTAAAAGTGCCAGTTAAAAAAATTAATAGAACAATTATTGTGCTTATTCACTTTTAAAAATAAAAAGAGATTTAGGGCTCTGACTCAAATATAAAATTATTTTTTGGTAATTTTAGCTTGGCACTGTGGTGTTTTGAGGCAAGTCTTGAGGCTATGTATTAGTTCTTTTTCTGATGGACACCTTATGCTCTGGAGGTTGTGAAACTCATTTAATCTGCCACCACCGAGACGGTGCAAAACACGCCGCGAGCAACCACGACAGCCTTCTCCTCTTGAGCCACAACTCGAACCGTCCGAGCACCACGGATTGAGTGGCTGCTCTTTCTAAAAATAACCCATGAAAGGCCGCTTCCAGCTGGGCTCAGGCTCCCGAAGAGTTGAGCTTAGGGCGATGGAAAGCGAGCGGTGACACTGGGGCGGGGTGGGGTGGCCCCGGCTTTGTGAGGGCGGCACAATGAGCTCCGCCGGGGAGGCCGGGCCGCCGCCATGTTACAGCTCCGCGTCCATGTGCCCAGCACCGGGGGCACCGCAGCCTCTGCCCGCCCGCTCCGCCAGGCACGGGCACCGGGCGCGCTGCGGGCCCCGCACGGAGCGGGGATGTGGGGAGCCGATCCCCGGGCTGGCGCGGCTGGGAAAGGCTCCGCCGCGGGGAACAAAAGGCGGAAGGAGGGGGAAGGGGAAGGGAGCGGCGCCGCCGAGGGGGCTCCGGGCAGCGGGGGCGAAGGGGGGGTCGGCAGCCGCGACCCCTCCGGGCTCTGCTCCGCGGGCCAGGGGAAACCGGGCCGGGTCCCGGGGCGGCGGCAGGGCGGCCGGGGATGGGGTAGGGGGACCCCGGGAGAGGAAGGGGACAGGACGGGGGAGCGGCGCTCGCCCTTCTGGAACCTTCCAGCAGGCGGCCTCTGGGGGCCACGCCGGGAACAACCCGGGAGGGCTCGGCGGAGGGCCCGGCACAAGGGAGCGGAAGGGAAACAGGCCGGACCGGCTCGGGGGCAGGGGCGGCCGGAAGGCGGGGGACAAGGCGGGTGGGCACCCGGGGTGGGCTG
>VWZV01015316.1:699889-775148 GCA_013397155.1 Irena cyanogastra | reverse complement strand
AGGCGAGGCCGCGCGGGAGCGCGCGGGGTCCTGGCCGGCCCACGGGTGCCCGCGGAGAACGCCTGAGCCCGCGGCGGCAGCTGCTGCGCTGCCCGCGCGGAGGAGGCGCGGCGCGGCGGGTCCTGCAGGCGCGCGGCGGCGGCTCGGCGGCAGACACAATAGGGGGGCGTCCCTCAGAGCCTTCCCGGTGCTCCCTCCCCTGCTCCCGGCACAGACGGGCTCCAGAACGCCTCTCTGTGCCCTGCAGCCGGTCCCCAAACCCTGCAAGGGCGTCACGGCTGTAACTGAGCCGTGATTGCCACAGCTCCGTCGCCGGGAACAGTTGCTTCATCGGTCTTCCAGGCTGGGATTTGCGTCCAGATACAATCCCTGTATATCCGTCACGTAACGTGTTTGATTTTAGTCCTACACGTTTCAGTCACAAAAAGCTGCCGCCACTCAGTAAGCCTTGGCTTCTAGGCTAGCAATTTATTATTTCAATATTAATTATTTCAGTATTAATAAATAAAATAGAACACCGGGGTTTCTGTGAGGCAAAGGGAATTTTGGGATGAATGCTCCAGCTGCTTAGCGGGGCACAGCTGGAAAATGAAATGCCACTGCCTTCAGCAGGCTGGGAGCTAAATGGGAAAGGATCTGGTATTTACTCAGTTGTTCTGGAATTAATGGGTGCAAGACTTTGGGAATAGAAATCCTGAAAATTCAGTTCACGGTATTTGCACATGGACATTGGAAATTTTGGTTATAATAAGCAATTTAAGACTGTATTCGTACCCTTGTTTTTTAAAGCTTTTTTTTTTTTTAGTCTCTTTATTCCTGGATCCACACAACCAATGACATTGAAAAGAAGGGAAAAGCCCAGTTCCTTGAACAACTGGGCCAACCTGATTGTTCCCCATCACTGCCTCATGTCTTCCTCACCAAATCCTCGCTCTCTTTTCCGTTCTGGTTCTTGCTCCCCGGGAGTTAATTCCAGTTGATAATCCAGCAAGACACTGCTTTGTTGATTGGCAGATATCCCCTTCCATTCCATCTGTAAATATTGCTCCTTATCCTTCTGCTTTCCATGTATCCCTGCATTTTCTGGAGCAGCTCAAGGCTTTGTCATTTTGTATTAGATATTTGCTTTACAAATCACTTTGTTTTGCATAACAGGTTATGGGACATGTAATAAATCACCCAAACCAATTATTTCAGTTGAATAAATGAGATAAAAACCAAAATCTTCAATTACTGAAAATCCTTTTCACTGTTCACCCAAAAGATTCTGGTAATACCATTGTGTTTTCTTAATTCCATTGTATTTAAAAGATTTAATTTCTATGGATTTACTTCTCCAAGCCCCATACATGGGGGTTGAGATGACCTTTTTCCCCCAAGAAAAATGCAGTTTTTCTGTCAACACATGAAGCACTTGAGGCTTTTGGGCCACAAAATACAATGGTTTAAAATAATATGGAATTGTGTCATTCATTTCTGTTGATTTCTCCTTTTTCCTCACATAACCATTGCAATTCTCCATAAGTTCTGGGCACAACTTGGGCAGATTTTTCAGCCAAGCTCTGACAGAGTTTGTTCTTAAAACCTTTTGAGGTGTTTATTCTTCATGGAGGAATGAAACAGAAGATAGCAAATGCTCATGGTCTCAAAAATAAAGGAAGTTGAGCAGTTTTTGCACGAGATCACACAGTCAATCTCAGCTCCTGGAATATTTCTCACTACTTAACATGCTCATAATTTCAGGCAGGTCTTGATGTGAATTATTGATCTGCCCCTTTCCCACCATTCCTGTAGAAACAGTGACCACGGATCCCTCATCCTTCTGTGCCGTCAGTATCGATCACCAACGCCTGGCAGAGGAGAGCCCTGCAGAATTCCCAAGCACCAGTAAGAGCTGAGACCTTTCCCTGGAGGAAGTGTTGCTGAGCAGTGGGTAAGCTCCATCCTGGCCAATTCCAGCATGTAATTAGCATGTGGGTCTCAGCATTTCCACTTCTCAGAGATAAATATCCCTGCATCTTGTGTTTGGGAGCTTTGTAAAATGAAGGTGAGCTCTGGAGCTGCTGGCTTTGGAGTCACCTTTGTTCAGTGCCCAGGGGAAGGCCTGAGAGGAAAGTCCCCCCAGCAGAAGCACTTCCACAAATGTGAACCTTTAGAACACAGAGTTGCTCAAGATGAGGGAAATCACATTCCTGACCCTTCCCATTTTGGATTTCTTCCCTTTCACCCACTTTGCTCCCCTTTGCTTGGGGACTTTTGACCAAGCCAAGCCTTGCCACTCCCTCTGGGGAAAATCCTGCAGGGAAGTGCTACTAGTCCTCTACCCCCTTGTCCTATCTCCAAGCTGAAAAGAAGAAAGGAAAAATTAAAGCTTTTTTTTCCTGATGCCCTAAAAACTATTTCCAAGCAAAAGCGACGTGCCAGGTTGTGGGAAATGGATTTGTAAATAATTCTCAAAACCTGACAGAAAGCTCACACAGTCTTGTACATCTGCATACAAACACTGAGATAAAGTGTGCTAACTTAAGAAAATCATAGAATAGAGATGACATTGTTAAGAAAGAAATTGAACTAAAAACAAATTTCAGCAAGTTTCAAAATACAGCCTTACAAAAAGATCAGATTCTAGAAAATTAGAACTGTGAAAGATACATTGTAGCAAGACCACGTAGAGAAAAAATATAGGTGATCAGTGTTAGACGTGATAGCAACATTGTGTAACAAAAACTAATAAGCTGAAAAACATTTATAAAGTATTGTAACCAAGAAATAAGTTAGCTTCTGGTAGAATAGCATCAAGTTTACATCTCTTGTGTTTCACTATTCATCGAGACTAGTAATAGAGTAAGATCTTTTAAAACGCCACTCAGTTGCCCCCTCTGTGTAAAAAAATGAGAAAACCAACACCAGGTTAGCTCCTTGTGAGCTCTAGGGATGAGCTGTGTCTCCCTGTAGCTCTGCCAGGCTCTGACCTTTCCTGCAGGTAATCAGAGCACACAGAGATGTGCTTCTGTCTTCCCAAACCTGGCATCCCATCCCCGTGTCCTTCCATCTTCTGGTTCCCCACTTATCCAAAGCTCTCCAGCTTTCCCATCCTGCTGATTTGTTCTCAACTTCCCCACACCAGGAACTCACCACATCTATTCTCTGGTCATACTCAGAATTATCCTGAACTCTACAATGAAATTAACACTTCCTCCCTGCACGTTATCACAGGTCTATTCATCAAGCAGTTCCCTGCCTGAGCTCATGGAATGTTATGGGATTTCAGCATTGCCAGCGTTCTGTTGGGTTCTAGTGATAACCACAGCCTAAGCTGAAAAGCAGATCCCATTCCACCTCTGGAGCACAGAAAATGGGAAGGACCAACCTCAGTTTCCAGTTCCTAGATTTGTCATACAGGGATTGTGGTTGTTAGGTTTTGAGGGGAGGCCCAGTCTGCACATTTCAAAAGCTGGGGCTCCTCCTGCTTATCAGGCTGTTTTAGAAAGGTATCAATTTGTTTTTGTTTAGGTTTCCTTTTTCCACAGGAATTTGCTCAAACGAGAGAAATTCCCATTCTATCTAAGCCCACAGGCTGGCTAACTTTCATAATAAAATGAGACCCAGACAAAATAAACTCTGAATAAGGATTGAAAGCTCAGTGTATGTTTTTCGTCTGAGTAAGATTAAAATACAAGGTTTTTATCAGAAATGTTAAACATTGATGTTTTGGGAGAAAAGTCAGTAAAAAATTCAGAAGGCATTTGAGTTCAAAGGAGATTAAATGAAGTCTAATGGTATGATTAGTCAAAATGAACATAATTCCAATCCAATGCAGCAAAAATTGAATAAATGCTACTAAATGATAGATTTCCCTACACAGCCATTGATGGGAAATCCTTACAAAAGGTGTTTCTGTTTCAGTTCTTTGACCCTTCCATGAAGCAATTGTTTACTGAAGCCTCCAGCTGCAGAACCAGGCTGGGACACTCCTTTGCTCCACAAACTTTATGCAAAGCAGATCAAGCCTTAGTTTATGGACAAAGCCCTGGCACAGGAAGGGAGGAGGTTGGTCACACAAGCCAAAGGAGCTCTGAAAAGCAGTCCAAAACTGCCCAGGGCTTTGTATTTGCCTGCCTTAGCTAATTTGGATGGGCCCAGCTTACCACACTCTCCAGGATGTTTATGCCTGCCCTCTCTCTAATTTACTCTTTCAGTCATCTTTTTGTATTTGTAAATTAGATCAAGTAATTCTGTCTTTATTTGCTTACTGCTAAGGAAAATGTTGTGACAAATGCTGCAGCCCCAACCAAACAACAATCTGCTGTTCAATTTGATTTTTTTTTCAGTCACTTTAAATGGTGTATCACAGCCATTTAAAGGAGAGCATCACAAGGCTGTAAGTCAAATTTAGGCTGATTATAGTGTGACTTAGATCTTTAATTCTGGAGAATATCTGCAGGGGTTGTCGTCCCAAACTTGTAATCACCTCAGAAAATATTACTTATTTTTTTTCCAAAGAGATGTGCTGTGTAACTGTGGAGTGAAAAAATGGCTCTTACTGAAAGGATATTCAACCCAGTGCTGAAATGTATCATGAAAATCAATAATTGAAAGGCAAAGCTGCTGCCAAGAGCCAGGTTTTACTGTAGATGGAATGGGTAACATGGGGCTCATGATGTGCTTAATACCAACTTTTTACCTTTATTTCTATGGATAGAATAATTTTATCTTTATTTCTATGGCTCTTTCTATGAATGGAGGAGTCCAAATAATTATTGACAAATAAGAGGCAGATCCAATGCCTCTTATGCACCCCCCCTGGAAATTTGTGCCTGAGCCCTTCATCTCTTCAGCTGATTTGCTCAGGCGCAGTCATTAGAAAAAAATGGGTTTTGCTAATGATATTCATAACTTATTCATGCTCACAACACCTGAAAATTGCCAATCAAACCCCACACTCTCCAAGGGGCACCTCAGGATTTTCCTGCACATCACATACATAAGGGTAAAGGAGGAGTGCAGTTGGAAGTAGCTGAAGGTGAAGGGTGACTGGCTATTTTAGGGAATACATAATGCTGATATGGGACAAATTCCTCTCTTGATACCTCTTTTCCTTTTGACAGGGAATGACTGGAAATTATTCTTTACATAGACTGGCTTTGCACCCACTTTGCTGTGGTTTTCATTTGAGTCCTGATTTCTCAGGCTGCTTCTGAGCTGTGGGAGAGAGCAGCAGAAATCTTACTAAACTCAGGAGATCTTCCTCTGATTTTTCTCTGCTTCTCCTCTGTCCATCTGTGGAAGGAAATGAAACAGCCTGGCACAGTTTGGTTGCAGCAAATTCATGTTGCCTCCTACCTCCTTTTTTCCCCAATCACTTGGGATGTTTAATGAGTAAAGGTAGAGCATCTCTAATTTCATTTAGGAAGACCCAAGTACACAGCTTAATTTGCACATGGCCACATCAACTTGTTGCTTTAATTTTGTTTCTCAGTTGAAAAACTCCTATTAAAAGCTTTCAAATAGCAAAGTTTCTCCCAGAAACAGCTAAGGTGAGGGGATGCCTCTCTGCAGTCTGAGTGCTGTGCTTGTCTGTGCTGACCTGCTTACCTCAGGCTGTATTATATAATTTGCATTTCTTAACCCGATGTCTGTTTGCCAGGTCAGAAAGGGACAGGAAATACTTAAAACCTCTTCTACAAAATATTCCTGGTGTGGAGAATAGAAGTGTTCTTAGTGAGCATGGCTGAAAGAGCTGGAAGTAAACAATCCTTAACAAGGGGCAGGTACAGGCTGTACCTTCCAGTTCCACTGTGCAATCTTTGTCATGTAACCATGGAGCAAAAGAGGAGAAAATCACAGCATGTTTTACCTCTTTTTTCCCATCATATCTAAGCCCAAATCTTCTGTCTTCTGGGTATTCTGAGGGTTTCTCATGTAAGTCAGGTGTATTTTAAGGTTGATAATATATTGACTTGTATTTGAGTATTTTTCTGCCTGTCTGTGAGATGGTAGAGCCTACCCATCAGCCTGTTTAGCAGATAAAGTGATAACAGAGATGTCATTTCCTCACAGTGAACAGAATTACATCTCACAATAAATACTGGCATGAGGAATGCAGAAAGCCTTTACCCGTGCAGGATAAAAGACCTCCAGCCCAGAGGAGAGGAAGGAAGGGCTGGCAATTCTCACACTCCAGTCAGTACTGGAGGCTCAGCTGGGCTGTTTTGAGGAAGACTGATCCCAGACCCAACATTAAAGAACAATTAATGGTTGCTTTAAACAAATATTTCCAAATCTGTTGGTGTGACAGGTGCCTTTCCACATGTGCTGGCTCCAGGAGTGCCCACTGGCACTGCTGCCCTTTTCCCTCTTGTGTGCTCAGCTCTCTCAGAGAAATAAATCTATGTGCTCCTCAAGGCCATCTCCATCTCAGGGAAGCTGAACTAAAGAATTCTTCCACTAAAACTTTCACCAAAGAATTGCAAATGCTTCAGCATGAAAAAAGCCCCAAAGGGACCAAAAAAAGGCCAAAAAAAGCACAACCCCCCCAAGTCATAAAAATAATGTGAAAACAGGAGAGGAGATCACCTACATAAATTCAGATTTAGTCCTCATTTTTGCCTGTGCTTTAGTAGTTATAGAATTATTCACTAAGTATCTGCAAACACGGGGTGAAACCATGGTGCAGCAGAGGAAATGAGAAATTTGGGAACAGCTCTCCCTGAAGAAGCTGGAGCACGCCTTGCTGAGGACCAATGGAAAATTTAAAGTTTAAAAACAAAACCCCAAAGCAACATGTAATTTTGATTCACTGGCACTAGTAACTAAAACATTGCAGTAATAACATGTTGCACTCTGAGAATTGCAATGGCAGAACAATTATCTAATTGGAAAGTAAAATTAATTACACCATATTTTAATGACTTAATAAGAGAGAAATTGTCGTCAGGCTGGGAAGTGTCATGAAAAACTAGCAGGGAGTGCAATTTGCTGGCTAACAGAAAGTTTTCCTGGCAAACATGAAGTTTGGGAGCTGCTTTGTATCAGCTGCTCACAGAGCCACCACTGAGCTTTGTTTTATTCTCCACATCTGTTTGAGGACAAGAGGGCTTGGTGGACCTGAAGAGCTGAAAAATGTGGGATTTGGAATAAATATTGGGGATACAATCCTAACAGATCCAGGATTTTTTGGGAAGGATTGTTACTGGAGTGATTTCCCAATCTGCTTGGAAAGCAGCCTGGTGTTTAAAGTGATGATGATGAAGGAAGCAGCCATGAGGAGAAAGGCAGGCAAACAAGAAGGCACGGTCTTAAAATAAGCAGATAGCAGACAAAAATAAAAGAAAACATTCAAATAACATGTGTCTGTGAAGCAGAGTGTTTGTTTTTGCTGGACAGGTTGCAATTAAGCTGTGAACAGGTATGTAAATAATGCTCCATGCAAATATTCCTGTGGACATGGGCCTGTGATCTATTAATTATTCCAACCCAACAGCAGGATTTTGTCATCGCTGTCTGTGGCATGTTCCTTGCTTTAATCTGTCCTTTGGTCTGGGAGCTGCCAGATTTCCATAACTAGGTCACCCAGTTCTTTCTCAACTTTGTTTTCTGCTGTGAAATGAAAAATTAGCATTTTTCTGTGACATACATTCAGAGCTTCTGTGAAGACCTTGAGTGGCCACTCTCGAAATCAGGAATCCTGAAACAGGTGGGAAAACAGGCAGGAAAAGTTCATAGTTGTGGATAGGATGAATTTTCACTGAGCAATCACACAGTCTGAATGAAAATTGTTGGTTGTTCAAAAAGGTAAATGTTATTTTGATGCACAGGAGTGATGTTAAACTCTCTCTGCACTTTGCATAGTGAAAACCACCACTCCAGTGTCTAAGAATAAATTGTAATGAAATCTTACTATAATTATAACAATAATTATAACCTTAATTTAAAAGTCTTTTTATCTCTGAGAGGCATGAGTCACAGCGAGTGATTTATTGATTAAAATTGAGGAGGTGATGAAAGGTGCCATTAGCAGCAGTTGCTCTTTAACCACTAGAGAGCGTTCAAGAACTGCTTTAAAGCTCAAATTTCAGCTCATTCCTGAAGCTCCAGGATTTATCGGAGGGACACGGGACAGTCACGGTGGTTTGAAGGAGATGTCTCAGTTCTGCCTTCTGCTGGTGACGAAGAGTGTGATGAAGGACTGGAGGCAATCCTCGATTATTTGGCGTTTTCCCGTGATTATTCCCACTGGGTGTATCCATCCGCAGTGGCCAACAGCACATCAGAGATGGCTGTCAGGAAAAAATAATTTTGGAAGTGCTAGAGAAGGTGAAGTTTTCGTTTCAGTTTTATTGGCCTGGATTGTATATTCCAAGGATGAGTAAGCAGTGCCATCTTATTAGCTCAGTGCTGATAAAATTTTTAATTATTTGTAAAATTCATCATCCTACGAAGAGTTTTGGCTGAAACTGGAGCAGGATTCCCAGAGAAGCTGTGGCTGCCCCATCCCTGGAAGTGCCCAAGGCCAGGCTGGACAGGGCTTGGAGGCTGGAATAGTGGGAGGTGGCCCTGCCCAGGGCAGGGGGCTGGAGCGAGATGTTCTTTAAGATTCCTTCGAGCCAAACCATTCCATAATCCTAAGGTTACTACTGGGACCTCCACAGAGAATTAAAAAAATCCATGGAGCCCTTCAGTGCCATGGCTGGTGCACTTTGTCCTTCCTCTTTGGAGTGCAGTTTCCAGAGGGGTTTGTCCCCTTACAATCGGTGGAGTCAGGGTGAGAAGTGAACACAACAGTCATTGGTACAAGTGAAAAACCCCAGGATTTCTGCTGGAGTCTTGTTAATAATGATGTTGAGGAACCCAAAGTTAATTTTCCCTCCAGGAATTCTCACTCCTGCCCTGCTCTCCTTTCTTTTCCCCACTAGAAGGCAGAAGCGAGGTTTCACGAGAACATTTACCAAAAAAAAAACCAAAAAAAAATCACCCAGCAGGAAGTTTTACAGCAAACTGACTGCTGCTGGTTTTCTATGGTTTCATCACCTTCACACTTCCCATTTTCCAGGGTGCCAGGGCCTCCCCAGTCCCGACCCGACAGCCAGGCTGTGTGCAGCACCCGTAGTACCCATCGGTGCCTCTGTGGTGGGCTCTGCCTCCTCCAGCCTCACAGGGCACGCATGGAAGGATGTATTATCCTGCTGAAACTTCAGGGGGAATGTTAAAAGGAGGATTGTAATTAATGGAGTTGGAATTTGGCCAAGGCAGAGACTTTAATGTGTCTTCTTTCCTGGCTCTGGTATTTTTTTTTTTTTCTGCAGGCACAGGAGTTGTATAACACCCTTGTCTAGAGCTTTGACAAATTCCTGGCAATCCTATTCCCGGCAGGAAGGTCCAGCCGTGGGGCTGGGGGATCCATTCAGCCCTGTGTGAGTGCAGGAATGTCTTTGCTGTTCCCTCACCCAGGTCCCTTAAAGATAAAATTGATGTGTACAGTGTGTACTTAGTGAGAGCCTCCAGAGTGTTAGTGCTCCCTTTCAGCGCATTGATGCTTTCATGTTTTAAGCTCTTGGCTAAGCAAATCTTTGTACTTCTTTCCTCCTTTTCCTTAGCACCAATTAAACTCCCTGAGCATATTTATACAAAAATCCCTGTTCTTTCCAAGGCAGAAACGCTTTCTCTGTCTTCCCAACAGATTTTAAACCTCAAGATGACTGCAGCAATTTTGCCAGTTAGCAAAGAGAACCAACGTTACCTCATTTCTCTGGCAATTCTGCAATGCCATTTGCATAATGTGAAGTTTAGATCTTCCACTGTCACATGCTCTCACTCATTTACCACCCTAATGTCCATTGAAAGTGCACGATGCAAGTGCTGGAACATTCCTAGCTCTTTGTTTCATATCAGCCTTGGATTGAACCAGTTGCTTAATTTTCCCCAATTCCTGCAGCACTGCAGGAGTTCCCAACATTTGTCCTCCCAATGTGCTTGTCTGAATTGCTGCATCGTTTTTGCTGCGTTCTCTAATGGCTCCCTCCAAATAAAATGCCTTTATAGCATCGAGGAAAGTAACAAGCACTTTTAAGCTCCATTCTTCTTTATTTTTCCCCCCCATAAACTGTAAAAATCTGCATATCTGATTGATGCAACTTCATCCTGATCTGAAGCCACACTGCTTTTCTCTCACCACTCCCTCCAAAACTGGCTCTGATCTTCTGGCCATGATTTTTGCAGGGCTTTTTTTCCCCCTCTCTACTGACAATAAACTTTCACCTCCCTAATTATTTTCATCAGCAGAGTCACCTTTTGCCAGGACTGGGGCAAGGATTGCCTTCAGCCAGGCACCTGGGAGTCTCTCACTCCCACACGTGTTTGCAGGGGTGTTATTTTTGTACATGTTCCGCAGCCTTTCTCATTTCTAACTGATTCGCTGCTCTGGTGTTCCTGTGATCCTGGCTAAATATGGGTCCAGCACTGCCTCACAACCTGATGGATCTGTTCCTGCAAAGTGTTGTGGAGCCTTTCATACACAAAGATGTGCTGGGTCTGATCCTTCACGTTCAACGTGCAACCACGGGGTCACAGGATCATGGAATCACAGAAGGGTTTGGGTTGGAAGGGACCTCAAAAATCATCTTATTCCACCCCTGCCGTGGACAGGGACACCTCCCACCATCCCAGGTTGCTCCAAGTCTCATCCAGCCTGGCCTTGAACACTTCTCTGGGTAACCTGTGCCAGGATCTCAGCACTCTCATAGGGAAGAATTTCTGTCCAATATCCAGTCTAAACCCACCCACTGGCCTTGTCACATGCCTTTTATAGGCAAAAAAAATTAACACTCATTTTTAATTGATAGATTAATTAGATATTTAGAACCCGAATTTTAAAGTCCTTCTGTTTATTGCTCCTGTAAGCAGGGTTGATGACAAAAGCAGATGCACTCCATTACTCCTGTGACAGCAGACCATGTGGCTTCTTTGTGTTCCAGCTGCATTTTGGATTTTAATTAAATAGAGCATCATATTCCTTGGCTTTTCTCTCCACCATGTCCCTTCACATACTTCCATTTTTATTTTCCCCTTGTCTTCCCCCACCCATATTTTCCTTTTCAGAGATCTCCCTCCTGTGAATCCCTAATTTATTACAGCCTTGGGTGGGCTCTGAGCACCTGCAGCTCCCACAGCACTGAGGTGGATGTGATCAGCACTTGCTGAGCAAGGATTTGAGTTTTCCAGAGCTCAGGACATTTTGTACACTTCCCTTTTCTCCTGTCAACGTGAAATATATGTGACACATAACGTGATGTGTGATGGGAGGGTGTACGAAAAAACCAGAGATACCCTCAGAGGTGCCTCCAGGTTTTAAAGAAAAATAAAAAAAGGAGCAGGAAATAGAACAAGCAGCGCTGAAGTGTTTGTTTTCAGTTCTTTGCGGGGCTGTTTCTGGGCCGGTGCCGTTGCTATCGCGGTGCAGGGTGTTTTACACGCCCCTGCGCAGGGTGCCTGTGCCTCTGGGCGCGCCGATAAGCGCGGCCCGGGGCGGTGGGCTCCCTGACCGCACCGCCTTTCCCTTTCCTCCGCTCCGAGGGGCCGGGGCAGGAGGGAGCCGTGCCCCCATTATCATCTGCCTGCAGAGCAGCACCGGCAGCATCTGCAGCATCTGCCTCTGCTCGTCCCGTGCCTTTGCAGCCCCGCGTTCGGTGCCTTTATCAGCTCCTGCAGGGCGCGGGAGTGGCCGCCCAGGACGCGATTCTGCAGCGCCTTTCCCTCCAGACAGGGGTGGCCCCAACTGGGGCTGCTGGGTCTGGGCCAGCAGAACTGCTCATTTCTAGGGATTCCTGTCGCTACATCTTCAGGAGACCGGGTTCCCTTCCAGCAGTTTCCTTCAGCAGTCAAGGGTGTGCCAGAAATATCTTTTCATCCTCCTGCCATCCCTCTTCAAAAGCTTTTGACCCTCTGAGGAAGGACCTCGAGGGAATGCCATTCACAGGGCTGATTTCCTCCCAGCTTTCCCCAGCTAGGATCCATCGGGAACAGCAACCATCCATCCTCTGGGAGCCTCACCCTCCCAGGCGCCCACAGCCTTCCAGGGGACCAGTTTGGATGGCTGGTGGGCAAGCAGCCATCCCATCTTCCCAGTGACATGGCCCCGTGCCTCTGTGCTAATACATATTTTACCTTGCTTAAATATCCCACCATGGAAATTCTCTGAAATACCAGTTTTGAATACAGAAACTGATCTGCTTATTGGTGTGCTGCTGACCTGGAAGCACTCAGGCACATAAACATCCAAGAGATTTTACACAGTCCTATTGAGTTCCCCCCAAATTTTTGCACTTTTTTGGGAGTTTTTTAGGACTAGGTTTTTGTCTGCAAAGGTTTGAGGCCAGCAGCTGTTTTTTTGTGGTGTGGCTGATATGATAGGTGAACACCTGAGAGCTGAAGCCTCTGGAGATGTCTGTGCTGGTATATCATAAAATCATGGATGATTATAGATGTACGAAGAAATTCAGGGAACAAGGGAGGAGTTGGGTTGTGGTCCAGGTGACAAATGTCACCCGAGTTCCTTCCCTGCTGTGTCACAGACCACGGGGAGGAGATCTGTTTCACTGGATGCGTGTACACGTTATCAGCCTGCCGTGGAAAACCTTTTATTTTATTCTCAGTTTTATCTCCCAGTAATCTTTCAAGTATTTCTACAATTGAGCAGATGTTTAATACCCAGGGACAAGTCTAGAATTGAAGGAAAGATATTTTCCAAGTAATTTGGGGGAACCTGACAAGAATCCCTTAGTGTTGGCTGCTAACTGTGTTTTCTTCCTCTTTTGATAGATCTAGTGGTGTCAAGGGAAGTCTCCACAGACTTGGTCTAACAAAGGCATGATGGATCTGACCCTTTGTAATCTTTGCCAATAAAGCTGGAAAAATGTTATTTTTTTCCTCTGTTGCTATCCTGCCAAACATCATTTTGCTCCCAGGAAAGCCTGGCTCTGTATCATGCTCAGTGCAATAGTTACCCACCTGGGCTTGTATCCTTTACCCAAGCATACCAACTGTTTTTTTCCCCTTTGTATTGCCAAGGTTTGGGGTTTTTTGTTTGTTTGTTTTTTTGGTTTTTTTTTTTTTTTTGATTTATTGTGCCTCAGCTCTTTCTGAGGTAATATTATTATCTTGAAAGAAGATTTTCCTGATCAGTTGCCATCATAAACAAAGCAAATCTGCCTTGGGTGATTGCAGACATTAAGCACACTTGGATCCCTGTTGCTCAGGATTTATTATGGACCATAATGTATCTATGGGATGCATGGAGAGGAAATTCAGAGGGGAAAAAGGGCTCCTATCCCAATTAGGCTGGTGAAACTAAGTAGGGGAGAATGGTGAAAGACGCAGAAATAAGGATGTTATTTCTGATCCTCTAATGAAGAAGGAGAATCTGAACAAACAGCTCTCCCAAAATTTCACTGTTCACTTAAAATGTGCTTGCTGCTTGTTAGGAACAACCTCCCTCCAGGCTTGCTGGCACTGCTGTTGTTAATTACTGACTCAGAAGCTGTGTGAAGGAGGTGGAGGATTGAGATTCTTTGGATAATACAGAAATTCAGCCTAGAAATGAGGGATGTGCTGCACAGGTTTATGGCTAACGGAGGCATAGACTGCTTTGGGTTGGAAGAGACCTTAAAGCTCATCCCATTCCCACCTCCTGCCATGGGCAGGGACACCTTCCACTATCCCAGACTGCTCCAAGTCCCTTCCAACCTGGCATTGGACACTTCCAGGGATGGGGCAGCCTCAGCTTCTCTGGGCAACCTCTGGGGCCTCAGCACCCCCACAGGGAACAATTCCTTCCTGACCTCTGACCAAAATCTCTCCTCTTTCAGTTTGATTTGTCTCTTTTTTTTTATCTCCAGCAAGTGAGCCCAAAATGACTCAAGGATTTAGAATTAAGTCTTAGTGCAGTACAAAATATTCTAATGTTTTTGTCTGGTTGAACTGCTCACTTTATAAATAACATTTCCTAATTGATAAATTGATGTTCTAATTAATGTTCTTCTTCTAATTGATATTCTTCCCACCAAATCATTCATTCCAGTGTCCTTTGTGACCCTCCTCAGCTGGGATTGCAGTGTGGTGGATGCTGTGCAAAGCCAGGCCTGGGATGGATCCCACACAAACAGTTCCCAAGGCAGCACCATTCACCTGGGCAGGTGGGAAACTCCAGGAGGCACACAAGGCATTCTTCCCAAGAACACCCTGGGAACCTCTGGCACAGCCAAGGGCTGAATTAGCATCTCCTGAGTCCTTCAAAGATGATCCCTTCTCCACAAATCAGTTTTATTTTCTAACAGGAAGCCAGTGGAAAGAATCCTTTGATTTCAGGGATTTGGGCAGTGTTCCAAATGCTCCCAAAAATTCATTACTGCACTCCCAAGCCACCTTACCCAAGGCAGAGAAGAATTTTAACCTCTGTTTCTGCTGAGTTCTGACTCAAAGTCAGGTAAAGGGTGGTGGCTCAGCAGGAGCTCTGGCCCCTTGCTGACAGTTCTATGAAAATGACTTATTTTTTGTGATTAGTCATGTCTCACATGGGGTATGTTGGTACCATCTCTCTCTCTCTTTTTGCTCTGCAGTTTGATTTCAGACATGGAGTGGAGTCTTTTTTTTTTGGCTCAGCACACATCTTGTACACAGAATACTTCAAATAAAGTCTTTTTCTGACCAATCATTGTGATGAGAAGACCCAGTGTTTAATCTTTATCATTCCCAATAACCAGAAACCAGTGGAGGCAGGTGCTAAAAGTTTGTAGCCCCCATTTCCAAAAAAAGCAAAGAGCCACATTCTCTTCCTCTGCTCTATCCTCATTCTAATCCTTGTGCATTTGCAAAGGCTTAGAAGCAAACCACGCCGAGTCTGTTTGGTTGTCAGCTAATTCATTCTCAGGAGTAAAGCCCACACTGCTGAAGTCATCCTGGGTAACTGGGCATCCTGAATGATTTTTTTTTTGGCAAATCTCTCACTGACTGATAGATTCAATTTTTTTTTTGCATTGTCAGAAAAAAAAAAAGAAAAAGGCAGCTTTCAAGTTTCACTCGGTAGGTTTTTCCCATGTCAGTGGTGATTCCTTTAGATATTTGAAAATTCCCACATCCAAATTAACTCATGCAAGGATGCTTTTCATTCATGTTTTTCAGAGAGGAACTTTGAACAAGGGTATGGAGTGATGGGAGAAAGGAGAATGGTTTTAAAAGGAGAGAGGGTGAGTTTAAATTAGATATTGGGAAGAAACCCTTCCCCGTGAGGCTGGGGAGGCCCTGGCACAGGTTGCCCGGAGAAGCTGTGGCTGCCCCATCCCTGGAAGTGTCCAAGGCCAGGTTGGAAGGGGCTTGGATCTGGGACAGTGGGAGGTGTCCCTGCCCTGGCAGGAGGTGATCTTTAAGGTCCCTTCCAGCCAAACCCTTCTGGGATGCGGTGGAAGGTGGAAGCTGGGCTCGAGGCCCCGCGCGGCTGTGACCGATGGCCGGAGCTGGCGAGGGCAGAGCAGGTCACGGTGGCCTTCCCTTGTCACCATGAGCTGCTCTCCTGTCAAACCCAAGGAGAGCAAAAGGGGCCATTTGCTGCCCAGCTGTGGCTGTGTCTAATCAGAGTTAATTACAGCAAGTGGAGGCTCTGCAGTGCTCCTGTCCCCCAGCTCCCAAGGAGCCACCGCTTCATTCGGCGCCTCCACTGCCAATTTGGGGAGCTGCCTATTATCAAGCACCAAAAGGTAGACATTGCACAGGATCCCTGGCAAGCAGCACAAAGTATCCCAGCTTAATGCTAAAGCAGTGACTAATCAGGGCATCCCAGGAGGAAGCTTTGCAGTAGCTCTTGCAAGGGTAATGAGGACAATTTCCATAGCTGTGACACTTTCAGCCAAGCAAAA
Organism: Irena cyanogastra; assembly: GCA_013397155.1. Lineage (NCBI taxonomy): Eukaryota > Metazoa > Chordata > Aves > Passeriformes > Irenidae > Irena > Irena cyanogastra. The sequence continues at coordinate 759,243 of VWZV01015316.1, read as the reverse complement.
TGCCACAAATCTTGTTTATTCTTATTTATTCCCTCCTGGAGCGGCAGGTAACACAGAGCCAAAAGAAAAGGACTTTCCTGGGGGAGGGATTGCACCAAATGTTTTGCAGGATGAACAGCCAGGGTTGTTGTTTTATCATGGCAGCACTAATAGCTAAATTCTATTAATTGCTGAATGTTGTTTTGTTTGGCAAATACAGGAAGCAGTTTACATGGCTACGCAAGTGCTCTGGTTCCCAGTCCTTCTGAAATGGTATTATTGTAACGGGGTAATACTGATTAAGGACAGTTCCCTGAGGAAGGAGGGCCTTTTGATGACTGAGTCATTTCCTCTCCCTGCTCGACTCCAGGGCGATAGCACTTCTCTGCCACAGGCACACACCCTTTGTAGCCAGGGACTTCTCCACAGAGGCACTCCAAAGCACAGCCTCAGTCTTAGCTGGAAATGCCTGATGCCACGAGTCCTAAAGAAAGTGCTGGAGCACCAGAAATGCACCAGCAGTACAAGCAGAAACTACTTTTTCTCCCCAAAATATTTCACTTGCCAGTCCCTTTTGAAAACCAGTGTCTTTGGCTACACCTCTCTGCTGGAATAGTCTGTCAACCCCTTAAAACTTGGATTTTTGTTCCCATAGACGTTTGGCAAATAATTTGCTAAAGCCAATTACACCTCTGCAAACCATGGCAGGGCAGCCTTCTCCTTCTGGACGTGGTCACCTGCCACCAGTGACCACCAGGCCAAGGCCACCAGGTCAATTAACACAGGTCAGAAATCAGTAACAGCAAAACTGTTCACTCCTAAGCTGCAGAAAATTCAGAGTAAGGGCCTAGAGGGAAAAGAGTCCATGTCCTCTCACAAGTGATGGGCATCAACACTTCCCAGCCACTGAAGCACCAGGGGATCTGATCCTAGTGTAACATGGTAGACAAGAACAGCCCTCAGCCTCTCCTTTCTCTTTGATTTTTGTCACGTATTACCATGGGAGATGCTGAATGAGCTCAAGTCTAACCACAGCTTAGCAAGAAAAATTCCTGTTATCCCTGCCGAGCTCAGCCCAGGCCCTTCCCAACGTTTTCCCTTTTGAGGTGCAGTAATTGCTCTCGATTAGGCAGGAAACTGTACCAGGGTTATTGCTCTGAAGGAGCCAGTGTTATCAAAAAACAACACATCAGGGCCTGTCCTCACAGGAAGGGAATCATAAGTAATCAGCTGTGCCAGAACACAATTGGCTGCTGCTCCCTCCCCGCCGAGCCCAGGAAAAAAGCAGCGTAGGTAATTTTTTCTTTGGTAGCCAAAGTGTTTTAAAAGAGCCCTGGTTCCTCTTTGCCTCCCTATTTGGCTTCTCCAAACATTGCTGTGTTTCCTCAACAGGACATAAAAAGCCCTTGGTGTGTGCAAGGACAGGGCAGGGGAGCCCTCCTCCCAAATTTTGCAGACTGGTGCCATCCCTTCCCTGAGTGCCCCCTGCTCCCAGTTTGGGAGCAATGCTAGTCAAGGGGGAAGAACTGCCCCAGAGTAGAAAGATTGTGAAGATCCTTGGGTGACACCCTTCCTGCTCTTTATTCCTGTTCAGGTTACCTCCCTTGGAAAATAGGTGTTCCCCAATGAATACCCACAGGAGCAGTGGTGGGTGTAACGTTGCTTCTCTTACACAGCTACTCACCATAACGGCCTTTTAACCCTGTCCAGAGTAATAAGGTGAATTAATTTCATTCATCAGGAGCTGCATCAATATCATTTCATTGAGCAGGACCTCCATCCATCCATCCATCCATGAGCACACCCACAAGAGTGCACAGTACTTACATCTGGCTTAGAGAGCTCAGCATGTGCTACAAAAGGAAACAGAAATACTGAATTTGGTAATAATACAGAATCCAACTGGAAGAGATGGCCAGGGAGCAAAGGGAAGGCAGGTCAGAAAGGATTTCCTGTATTGCTGGACCACAGGTGAGGATTTCAGGGTCCCACCCTGGACAGGTGGTCAGGGGATGTGGGGTGGTGGTGAAAGACAAGCTGTGAAATCCATGAGAACAAATTCTCCTGGAGGAGCATTTTAACAGCTCTTCCTGCTTGGCTGAGTCTGCCCTCAGCACAGAGCTTCTGACAATCCCTGGTGGATGAGGAAAGGAAGGAATAAAGCAGAAAACAAAAAATTCTGTCAATAGACCGTTTTGGAATGTTTCAGTATTTTGCTGTTTGGTGAGTTTAACCACGGGTAACAAAAAGGACAATGCATGAACCTTGAGCTGTCAGAGAAGAGGCTGGAAAATCAGTTGGTATCAGCAAGAAAGGTCCCAACGTTTTATGCTTATCATGTGTCCCCAGAAATAGAAATATTTGTCCTTTGGTCGCTGCTTTTCCTGTCTGTTTTTCCCCCTCTATTAAACATGGAAGTCCTCACTGCTTAACTGAGCCCCTGGATGAGTTGGGGTCTGGACACACAGGGATGTGATCACATCCCCCCACAACCTCCCAACCTCCCTGGCAGGAGCCTGGGCTGCTCAGAGCTCAGATAAAAGTCTGAAGAGCCCAAGCAGGAACATCTGCTTTGCCAGGAGTCACAATTTCCCCATTTGGTCTCATCCAGGGGTCATGGTCCTGCAGACCTCAGCAGAGAGTTTTTCCCTCAAGGGGTACTTGGAGTGCTGAGCTGCTTTTACATCTCAGCTGCTCTCCCCAAAACGACTTTTGTCAGTTTGGTTGTTTGTTTTAGTGGTGATGTTTTTAAACTAAAGCCCGTGTGCCCAGAAGGCACATAAAATAAGAGGCTTTTAAAAGGCAGAGGATAAATAAAACACAACCTTGAATAAACAACAGGCTTTTGTCCTAATTTCCTCCCGTTCCTTAATGGATGCTGATAAACTATCTGAATTTCTCAGTGTATTAATGCCACAATGACAGCAACACCAAACCCACAACTTCACAATAGCAATGATTTGACCAAATCGTTGCCTTTGAGGCAAGCAATTGCTTCATTCCAAGGGGGTTGTAGGATATCATGGCCTTACCAGGCTGCTCCTTTCTCTACCCCATCACAGACTGTTTCAGTGAGAGGCATTTGTCCAAGAAAATCCACTCAGGCCTAATAGATTTCATGGAAAAAAATATCTTGTTTGATCAGGTAAGACCATGCACATCATGTTTCGTTACCAGTTTTATGCTTAGCACTCTTACAAAGTGAAACTGAAATTTCACCTGTGCTGGTGTGCCTGCAAAAGTGCCACGACAGCTCCAGTAGTGCCTGGTGTCCTCCACAGTGACTCTTTCCAGGAAGACCTTGCCTTTGTTGTTTCTGCTCATGTGGTTAATTCCTCCCCTCATCCAGGTTTGTATTTATGGACTTTTCCCTCTGAGGGAGGTGAGGCACCGGCACAGTGGATGGGTGGATGCCCCATTCCTGGGAACACTCAAGGCAAGGTTGGATGGACTCTGAACAGCCTGGGATAGTTGAAGATGTCCCTGCTCATTGCAAGGGGTTGGACAAGATGAGCTTTAAGGTCCTTTCCAACCCAAACCATTCCAGGATTTTATGACCTGTGCTTAGGCACAAGAACTTCTGCAGTGTAAACAACAAGGAGCCTTTTTATCCTTCTGGCCCAGTGGGGATCAGAGGCTGAGCCCAGCATTTCTGCTCCTAGCAGCTTCCATCCATGAGTCCCCTCACAAAGTGCTCTTGACTTTGCACCAAGGGCAAGTCCAAACAGCCTGAACACCCACCCAGAGCTTTGTTTGCAGAGCATTCCCAGGGCACGTCACGCCCAACCCATTTTTCCCTCGGAAAGTCTTGGAACAAAGCGGACGGCGCTCGGTAACACAAACACACACACACACCAAACACAACCAGAAATAGGCAGCGAGCAAAAACAAAAGTCACAAGCAAAACAAATTTGCAGAAAAACACAACTTTGGGCATGTCTGGACACAGCACTAATTTGGCGAGTGTATGCACTTAACCTTTACTGCCTGGTGAGAGAAATTGTTCCTCCTCCGTATCAACCCTTTTGCTTCTTATTTCAGGACATGTATAATTTTTACTGAAAGGGGGGGTGATAATTTTCACAACCAGATTTAATTTTGCTTCGGAAGCAAGCAAAACATTAAAACAGGCCAATTAATAAAAAAGCACTAAAATAGTTCACGTAATATGACCTCACCTCCAGGAATGAAAGCTGAGAATTCACATGGAAAGCACGATGATTTGTTACAAGGGGAGCAGATGGGCATCATCCTAAAGAGCAGGAATATTTGTCCATGCATTGTTTCTTTCCTAAAGGATTATTTTCTCATGCAGCAAGAAGAGAAGCCAGACCTTACATCATCAGAAACAATCTCTGGGCATCCACGTGAGAAGCAAGCAGGGCATGGATTCAAGTACTAAACAGAATAGTAGACTCTTAGTTTAGGGAGAAAAAGGGCTGAAAAAAGAGATTTTTAATTTATAATTAATAGGCATTCCAATCTCCAAGGCAAATTAAAGTTCTCCTCTGTGCAGGATTATCCCAAACCCAAAAGAAACGGAAGCTGAGCATTCCCCTTGCAGTCACAAGCCTTTTCTCTTCAATCTCTAAAAGCATCCTGGACATCAGAGCGTGCCTCCAGTCCATCCTTGGGAGCTGACAGCCTGGCACAGGAGCAGGCCTGGGAGCACCAGGCCTGGCTGTGTTATGATGAATTCTCTGTTTTAATGATTTGGAGGAAAATATTGTTGGTGAGCTACATAAACAATTTTAATTGGCTCGGGCGCCCAAAATGTGCTTTTTTTGTTTGGCTGCCAAGGTTGCTTTCTCGCTTGCTAATTATGTTTCGCTTTAGCTTTCAGCAAAAACAGGAAATAAAGCATCCATTACTCGAATGACAACTTTTCAACAAGCCAGCATTTCAACATCCATTGTGTAATTTCCGACCCAGAGCCAGCTAGGAGCTAAGTGCCTTTAGAGCCATATATCCCCTCTCACAAGGGCCTTTTGGGCCCCTCGTCCTCCTAAATAATGTCTGTGTGTCTGAAACAGGCCAGACACATTTGCTGCTGCTACCCACTGCCCAAAGAATTCCCTTTCCTACCACAAGATTTCAAGGATCCTGAAGAAGATCATCTTTTTTCCCAAGGTCATGGAGTGATGGGAGAAGGGGGAATGGTTTTAAAATGAGAGAGGGCGAGTTTAGATATGAGGAAGAAATTCTTCCCTGTGAGGGTGCTGAGGCCCTGGCACAGAGTGCCCAGAGAAGCTGTGGTTTCCCCATCCCTGGAAGTGTCCAAGGGCAGGTTGGTCAGGGCTTGGAGCAATCTGGGACAGCAGAATGTGTCCCACAGCAGGGAGGTTGGAATGAGATGGTCTTTAAGGTCAGAGCTAAACCATTCTGTAATTCTGTGATTCCAGGTGTCAGGCCAAAGGCCACCCACACGTCTGGAAATCAAACTGCAGAGATTTTAAGGAAAGATTAAATGATAGTTTCTCCTCCCTCAGGTGAAAACATGGTGGTCCCAAGTCCCAGCACCACAGAGGAGAGTTGGACTGATGACTGTGTGTTTTCCTTTTACATCTCTGTTCTTTAGTGCTGATACTGGTCCTAAGCTCTGATTGCTCAGGGTTTTTTAACAAGTCTTGTGAGTTAGGCTTTTATTTCCCCTCCTGAGATGCCCTGTCTTTTGTGGTTTCAAAACACACTTTCAACAGCATCCAGAATGGATGCTCTGTGCCATTTCCCAGCTCAGCTGTGGAGGAGCAGCTCTTCTTCCTCCTGTTTAGCCAACTGAGCTGTTCTTGGCAAAGCAAGCAATAGGTACCTACCACACGGTGGGGGTGAGTGAGGATGCCCTTTAAATTACCTATAAAACCCTTTGATTCAAACTGCTGATGTTGCCATAGGCAATTTGCTAAGCTTATTGATCATCTTCTGTTTAAATTAAAGTTTGATGTCCTGGAACAGGCTATTCAGCACCGAGAGCTAATGGGATGGGATGAGATACAGGGAGCCAGAGAAACATGCACGTGGGGGAAATGGATTGTGGTCAAAAAGAAAAAAAAAAGAGGGTTATATGCTGAATAGGTTCCATGGGTCAGTTAGCAATAAATATTGTGGTTGTAAAAGAGTCCAGTGTGGATGTTGGAGGTGGAGGTTTGTCTGTGTAATTAAAGGGAAATGGGCAGTTTGTTAGAAAACTAAAAATTTCAGGGAAACGAAGTGAAAAAATGAGTGTCATTTATTATAAATGTGTTCTTAGTGATATCTGCTGGAAATTCCAGCTGCCCCAAGGTTTTGGTGAGTTGGGTGAGATTTGAGCCAGAACAGGCAAGAGGTGATTGAGGCAAGCACTGGCCAAGGAAGTTGGGAGAGGTTGTCCCTGGTACATGTGTGTCTGTCCCTCCATCTCTCAATCAGCCATACAATCATTCATACTCACACAAAACAAACCTTTGGAATGAAGAAAAGTTAGGCTTTCATAAAGAATGCAAGGTTCCTTGCTGGAGCCATACCCGGCAAGACTGTGGCTTTTTTTTCCTCCTCATGAAAATCAAGGTTGATTTCCTGGTTTTAGATGAGTTTTCAAGCTTTTCAGTACTTTCATTACACACCACCATGTTTGTCCTGAAGTTAATGGAACACGCACTTGCTGAAGGAATATAAAGATAAATTCCATTACCGAGTTACCAGAGGAGTAACTGAGAGAACAACGAAACTTTTCCAGCCTAGGCACTAAACTTTGCCCATACTGACCTAGGAAGTAATTTCATAACCCCCCAAAGCTGAAATAGTATTGGTAAATGGTGGTCAGATGTTCACCAGCAACCTGAGCAGCCTGGGCTATGGAAGGTGTCCCTGCCCACAGCAGAGGGTTGGGATGAGATGGACTTGAAGGTCCTTTCCAACCCAAAGCATTCCAGGATTCTGTGAACATCTTGGGATAAGCTGACTGAGAAGCTGCTGCTGATTTTGCCAGAAAATTGTCAGAGGTTCTCCTTCATCTCCAATGTTGCTGTAAATCTGTAAGTCCACAAATCCTTTAAAAAGGAAAGGCTTGCAAGGTATGGACTTACTTATGAGCCATCAAAGCATCCAGAATTTTTGTTTCTGAGCCCACCCACTTGGCATCCACAGCTTCCCTGGGCAACCTGTGCCAGGCCCTCTCCACCTGACAGGGAAGGATTTCTGCCCAATACCCCACCTAACCCTGTTCTCTGTCAACGTGAAGCCATTCCCCTTGTCCTGTCCCTGCAGTCCAGCACTCTGGGAGCCCCTTTAGGCACTGGCAGGGGCTCTGAGGTGTCCCCAGAGCCTCCTCTTCTCCAGGCTGGGCCACGGAGCCTCCAGAGGTGCCGTGTGCCGCGGCGGCCGGGAGGAGCTATCGCAGGAAGCCATCTGTGCACAGGCAGCTCTGCAGGAAACCCCCCCAGCCCAGCACCCAGCTTTCATTAGTATTTCCCTCCCTGACAGTTTTTCTCCTTGACACTTTCCCCAAACGACAGCAGGGAGGAAGTGAGCTGTCAATGGAGCATCGTGGCTTGTTCCCAGCCGTGGAATGCAAAGTGGAGAGCTGGTGCCCATTTGCTGGGCATTACTTCCTGCAGGCACAGGAAATCTATTGGAAGTAGAAATAGTTAGAAAATGACAGTGGGTGCTTTTAGAATCATCAAAATCACAGAATCAGCTGGGTTGGAGAAGACCTTTAGGATCATCAAGCCCAACCACCCAAGTTTCCCTGAGAAGGGTGGTTTTTGTCTGGCCAGGAATTCATGCTCGTTGTTTTGTTCAAAAACACAGAAAGCTGTGAATTGGGGGGAAAAAATCAATTAGTGGACAAAACCTGATAAAAACTTTCAACACGTCAGAGAAAAGCAACAGAGCAGAATGTACCTGTAGGACCTCAGTGGACACTCACCTCTGAAAGCAAAGCCAATCCCACCTTTCAAATTAAAGTTATATCTTTTTCATGGATATATAATGACTTAGACATCCATTAATTCTACAAGAATGGTCTTTCATTCCAAAAGAGGCAGTGGGAAAAAACCACAGAAAATGTTGCTGAGATTGCAAACCATCCTATTGTTCACATTGCCAGTGCAATATTAGGGCACTAATCCCACCTGGAAAACAGTTTTCCTCTGCCCAGGCCACTGGTTATGCAATTATTACACCTCCTATTATGTGAAACAACAAGAATATCTTTAGAATATTTTCTGAACAATTGATAAAAATCTTTTTCGACTGAAACTGCAAATCTATAGAACAAATCTAAAATCTAAAAAAACCCTAAGCAAGGTTTATCATTCAGAGAATGTTTTTCTAAGAGTCTGGTGATTCTACTTGGGCTACCTTTAAAAAAATGATCATAATTCAGCCTTTCCCCAAACATAAACTTAGAATAAGCCTAAAGCCTGTCATGTCTGCCCTACTCTGCTGTGGAGAACACCACTGGATTTTGTTTCACCTGAGGAAAGCAGCAAGAAACTCCTCCAGAAGATGCTCCAGAACAGGCTGCCCAGGGCAGGGCTGGAGTTCCCATCCCTGGAGGGATTTAAAAGCTGTGTGGATGTGGCACCTGGGGACACAGTGTAGTGGTGGCCTTGGCAGTGCTGGGGGAGCAGTCCTAGAGGGTTTTTCCAGCCTAAATGATTCCAAGATCTAAGCTGTGGCTGCACAGTCAGGATTTTTCTGGGTTAGTGTAACAGCACAGGCAAATATTCCCCATTTAGGTCTGTCCCAAGTGTCCTACTCAGCAGGTGGTAAAGGAAATAAGAGATCAGACCTCGGGAAGGCCAGGAGGACACCTCTGAGCCTGAAGGAGAAGTTCCCAAAGCAGAAATCCCTCCAGCCAACAGGGATGCTGGGGACTGTCCTGTCCTGCAGCAGCCCTGCAGCTGCAGCATAACCCAGCTGCAGGGGCAGAAGGGGCAGAAGTTGTGCAAGAAGCTCAATCGGGCTGAAATGAGGAAGGAAATAATGTGTTAAATGATTTAATTCTCTGAGCTCACTTTGTTCCTTGCAGATAGACCCAGAATCGGGGCTGATTACAGTGCCTTGTTTTGATTAACGGAGGCAGATCTGAGACAGAGACATTTCTATCAGTTTCAAAGAGCTCCCACATCTTGTATTTCATTTTCACAGTGGGGTCAGGAATTCAAAGAACATTTATCTTTCATTCTTTATAGCTAAATAATTATTTTCAACGATGCCAGTTTAATGCTAGTCAACTCCACTGACCTTATTATACTTCAGTGGAATTACTCCAGATTTACACCAGTGGAAGTAGGTGGACTTTATCTGATGCTAAATGAATTTATGGGCTTTGAGTACTCTGTATATGCTTTTTCCACTTCTTGGGGAGTTTGATGGGATTTAAGGGTGATCAATTATTTCAGTTGTGTTTCAGCTCTACATATTCCATCAGTCAGGTAATGCAGCCAGAATTTGGAGGTTAATGGGCCAAGTGCAGCCTCAGATGCAGCCTGGGGTGCTGTTGAGGCCAGGCTCTCCACCAAACCATCACTCCTGCTGCCAGCACCTGACAAATCTGAGCTCCTCCGTGCTGCTGCAGGAGATTAAAGCAACATTTCTTTTGTACTACCCAGTAATCTTTATGTAGGGTGGTAAAGTTAATGTACGGGATTGTCACTCAACCCATTTCACACCAAAGAGCCCAGAGCAGCTCTGAGCCAGCAGTCTGGAGGTGAAAGCATCACCCACCCATTCCTCAGTCTCAGAGGATGTGTGGAGCCCCTAAATGAATCATTAAAAAGAATTGAGGATTCCTGAAGTGTTGTAACTGCTGAGAACACCTCCACCCCCACGAGTCTCCAGCTCTCAGGAACGGCAGCTCGCTCTCGGCGTGGTGGGAGAAATGGGTTTTAAACAACTCAGTTCTTTAGTGCCTGTGTTCCTCTTCACAAGGAAGGGAGGCAGGCTTGCAGAGCCCATTAGCTGTTCCACATGCACATCCATTGGCAAGGAGAATTAGTTTCTGGCCAGCACACAGCCGCTGGGTAACACAAAGGACAGACTCCTTTAATCTTCAGCAGCAGCATAGCGGTGTCCAGGCTTGTCAGAAGCTGCAGGAGGAGTGATGGCCGTGCTGCTGACAGCCTTCTAATTGGGTAGCAGAAAGCAGCTCTAAAGGATGTGTTTGTGCCAACAAGTGTGGCTTGACATCAAGAGGGATCTGCCGAGGAGCCGAGGGGGGAGCGCGGCGGCGCTGGACGCGCTCCGAGCCCGGCGGGGCTGGGGTCCCGCAGCCAGCAGAGCCGAGCCTGGCTCTGGTGCTGGAAAGCTCCAGCAGGGAGCACATTGCTCGAGTGCAATCAGGAAAGGTTGGCCTGGCTGCTCTGCCAAAATGAGCTGTCAGTGTCTTTGAGCTCCAGAGAATCATGGAATGGTTTGGGTTGGGAGGGACATTAAAGACCATCCCGTTCTGCCCCCTGACACACCACAGAGGATGGGAGCTGTGAGAGCCACAAGCACTGGGAGCCATTTGCCCACCATGGGTTTGCCCACTGGTCCTGATTCTCTCACTCCATACCCCAGAGCTCCCAGTGCTGCCTGCTGCACTGCTGGGATCCAGCAGCCAGGACCTCCTGTGTCAGCCCCTGCTCCTCCAAATCCACTGCAAAGCAGCACTAGAGCTGACAGAAGCTGAAAAACACAGGCAGCTGTGTAACACTGCTTTCACTTAAATATTGATAGGGGATGCTGAATAATTCCACCTTTAGACGTCGCTGGAAGGCTGCCTGATAGGGAGTGTGTGATAGGAGCTGCTGCACCTACCTGTCACCGTGCTTAGGTGACTCTACAGCTCAGTCAAAGGGGAATTGAAACCACAAATTAATCTGAGAGTGCTCAGCCCCTGTGGTTTTGGAATTAAATGCCTGCTCTAAATATAAATAAAGGCTGATGGACTCGCTGCCTAAAATATCTGGGAGAGAGCTGTAGCACAGGCAGGGTGAGAGGCACCTGGCCTCAGGTGCAGGCTCTGGTTGGGACAGAAAACGCAGGGAAGCATGTCCAGGCTTCCCAAGGCTTTATTGTTGTTGTTGTTCCTGATGACCAGGAAGAGAAGCTGAAACTTCTGGGTGGTGACATCAGTGAAAAGGTCCCCACAGGGGCTTAGAAACCAGAAAGGAGAGCTCCAGGGAAGGGTGCACTCCAAAGTTGATATTTTTCTTCTTCTGGGCTTATTTCCACTTGAGAGTGGCCCAGTGGCACCTGGTCCCTCCATGAGAGAAGAAAACAGCAGTGGGTGGATGGAGGTGACCAGATGGGGTGGGGCAGAGCAGGATGCTCTGCCAGCAAACCTCTCATCATGCCAGCTCTCCTGCTTTGGCACACCCTGCCCTGCCCACGTCCTGCCAGAGCGGGGACATGGCACAGCTGGCAGCTGTGGAGGCGCTCCAGAGGCGAGCCCGGGGCTCCCGAGGGGACCGGTGCAGAGAGAGGATTGCAGCAAGAGGACTTCACAGAGACTGACTATTTAAAAAATGTGTCAGGACTGATGAATACTCCAACAAACATGATTTTGCTAGGGTCACTGTAAAGAGATGCAGTAACAGCATGGAGAGACCCCAGTTGTGCTGGAACCAATGCTCTTTTCTCCCTGAAATGACACTTCTCTACAGCCTTGTGTGTGTGGGGAGGGAGCCAGACAACTCAGAGCCATGGCATCCAGAGGCAGCTAATAATTCCCTCAGTGGTGGAGTGCAGTATGTTCCACTAACATCTGCAGTAACTGGAAATGTACCCATCCAATTTTCTCCTCTCCCCCAGCCACAAAGGGAGACCACTCCAATTATTTTTCAGACAGAATTAAGGCTGATGTTTACCATTATCTCCCTGGTAACCCTCTCCTCATGACTACATTATGCAACATAATTGTAAAGCCATCTCAGCTCACTGGGGTTGTTATTAAATGTATTCTGCTGCTTTTTTTTTCCCCCAAGGTCAAGGTTAGTAATTAGGTGGCTGGTATGCTTGGGACAGAGCCTTGTTAGGTAGGAAAAAAATTAGAAGGAATCTAAAGGATGCATCAGGCATTCCCAAGTGATGAAATTTCCCCAGCAGAAGGTAGGCCAGTGAAGGAAGGGAATTAGGGGATGTGAAGTGGTCCAGCAGACAGGCCTGTGGATGAAACTTGGGCAGACTCTGGGCGAGACTTGGATGAATTTCCACAGGGAACGCGGGAAAGCGAGCGCTGATATTGCAAGCTGAGGTGAGTGTGGCTCCTCTGTGCTGCAGCTTTAATTGGAGCTGCTGGAACAATAGTGAACAGAGCTGTTTGTTTTTCTTCTGGCTGGTTTTTCTCCAAAGGTCCACGGTGCTTGCACATGAAGTGTCAGCACCTTATTGTGCACGGCAGGGGGGTTGGAACGAGATGGCCCTTCCAGGTCCCTTCCAGGCCCCTTCCAGGCCAAACCACTCCATAATTCTGTGATTACACTCTCCCCAGGCCATGTATTCTTAGGGTTTTGCCTGTGCAATGGGACGGGGCAGCCAGCCAGCAGGAGCTCTCGCTGTTTCCCTGGTCCATGTGAACTGGGTGACACCAGACTTCCTCATTAAATCCACCTCCTAATACATTTAATTAGGGAATATTGCCTCATTGCATGTTGAACCCTAGAAGGAATTAAGAGCAGAAGTAACAACATTCCGTGGGGGAATGAGAAGACTGCTGGGTTCCTGGAATTATGTCAGATTTCCTGGCAATATTGCTGGCTAGTGCCAAGGTTATTGAATCTACCTGGTGACTCTCCCAGGTGGTAACATGAAGGAGTGTGTTGACTGGAGCCTGTAATCTGAAAAAGCTCCTTTTGTTGGGAAACAGCTTGGAAAGGAGCACAAGATGAAGACCTGCAAGTCTGCAGGTGCCTCTGTGTTCACAAATGCATAATTTTATACATACTACATAGAAATGTCTAAAAAAACCCCAACTCCATAAATATATAAATATATATACATATCTGTGTCTGTATTTATACACAGGAGAGCCTGAGCTCCACTCTCTGCTTGTCTGTGACTCCCTCTGAAATTTTCCCTGAGGGAATTGCACTCCCAAGTCACCATTTATTTTCTAAACTGGAAGTATTTGTGGGTCCAGCTCAAAGCCCATTCCAGTTCAGATGTGTCTCTCCCTTGACATAAATGGGTTGGGATGAGATGTTTAATGCCAAAGTCAAAACTCTCCCCAGTGCCCTACTGAGGTCATTCCCATGCATCAGCATAGGAGAGAGTATTTCCCGTGGAAAAAGAGGGAATTACTTGAAAGGACTGTGCTGTAGAGCAGCAGCCTTATGAAAACCATGACAGAGTAATTGGATCTGGCTTGCGTGCAAGGCAGCAAGAGAAATCAATAAAAGAAGAGGGAGGAAATGGGGAGGGGGGCCTTTCACGTTTTTGCAGTGAAATATCCCTTCATCTGACTGCCTGTAACTAACTTTTCATCATCCCTGATGTGATCTGCAGTTGATGATTTCTCTGGGCTATAACCACAGTTGCTGGGCTGGGTGGTTTTATTTCTCTCGTCTTTGCCGCTTGTGGGAGAAAATAAAGCAAAGCAAAGCAAAACAAAACAAAACAAAACAAAACAAAAAACTTTGTAACTGCCCAGACCTCTCTGTGCACCAGGATCCTTATCTAACGTCTGGACCTCACAGTCTCAGGGCAAACCTCACCCTGAGTGTGGTTTTTATTGTTCTGGTTTGTTTTCTTCCAGTTCAAAGGAAGGGTTGAGCCCCAAAAAGAGAAGTGTGTCCTTGGTCAGAAGTCTGTAAGTTCACTGAGTCACACTTCACCAAAAGCCTCCAAAGTGTGTTCCAGTCAGTGCATGTGGTCATTACTCAGTGACAACTCCTTGTCTTCTCTGTCCACCTCTGTCCTCGGGGAGGTCAGAAAATGTGCTAATTAGAATGATGATGCGGGCTTGATATGAAAAAAAAGCTCCAACAACATCAAAACAGCACTTGTGGAGAGCACACAGACCAGAACAGAACTTACTGGCTGAAATAAAATTTCCAGGTTCCTGAAAAGGGAATTTTTTTTTTTGTCTTTCAACTATGTGGTGCCCTTCATGCCATAAATATGACACTGTGGTGATACAAGTAACTATTGATACTCATTACACTCATCATATATTGATAGCATTAGTTCTCCAGTGGCACAGTCCCATCTCCTTGGCAGCAGCTGGTTTATATAGAATCATGGAATCACAGAATGGTTTGGCTTGGAAGGGACCTTAGAGATCCTCCAGTTCCAGCCTTCAAATTCCTGCTCAAATATTCTGTGTTCTTTAAGAGAGACTGAGGTTCTTGTTCTGCAGTGTCAAATTTGGGTTCAAAAGACCCAAACCAACCCAAAATTTCCATTACTTCAGAGCCTCATCTCAGGGGCTGGCAGGTCAAGGCTTCAGTCCAGTGTGTGGTGGGAAAGAGGAGGATTCTTGCAAATAGGTGAATTGGAGTGGAGCAGTGATTCTGTCACCAAATGGTGGCTCAGCAGCAGGAGACAGCCCAAATTACAGAAATCCTGATTCCTTTATGCCACCTTTTGTGTTAATTGTTCACCTTTAGTCACGATCCTGCCTTCTCTCTCCCACAGAAAGCATTAACAGAAAATCTAGGCCACCGTCACCGAGATTTAATTCTTCCATCTATGCAGAGACTTCAATCTTCATAAACTGCATTTTTAGGCAACCAGCATTACTGGCTATTGAGGGCAGCAAAGTTAATCTTACTGAACACAGACTTCTCTAAATGAGGGTGACCTGAAATAGCTCAATAGTGTCCATAAGCTATAGGGGGGATAAAGCTGGGATATACCAAGGGAATAAAGGTAGGAACAACCTGAGGCTGAGTGGTGATGATGATATTTTGGCCTTTCAAAACCAAGCTGAAAATACTCCCTGAGTGCAAGAGAGGATGTTTCTTTGGAAACAGACACATTGAGCTATTTCTTTAGATTACACCACTCATAGAAATGATGCAGCTTTACATTAAATTCTTGTTGAGAAACATCTAGAGAAGTCCAGCTGACTTATTCATGGCACATTATTCCAAGACCTGAATGCTAAATGTAGTCTCTTAACAGAAGATTTGACCTCAGCCATGCTCCAATAATTAGTCTATAGCGTGATCTTTATTAATAAAAGTTAATTAAAACCAAAACTCATCCCTCAGGATTTTCAATCAATGAACACATAAAAAGCCACACAAAAAACACACACACACAAAAAGCCACACTAAAGAGCACTGGAAAATCCAGCTTCACAGAGAAAGAAACAATGGAAAGAAAAGCCCTCACTAAAAATAGTGCTGGTCTTTTTGTGCCTGGGCAGGAAATGTCGGCACCACCAATTCCAGCGCTGAATAACGCTTTGTCTTTGGGAACGTTCTTCAGCGGGAGGCAAAAGTAAATCAACAGCCAATGCTGCTGAGGAAAGTAAACATTTGCAGATGGGAAAATTGAGGCAAAGTGGTGTTAAGGGACTTGCTCAAGGTGAAGAAAAAGAAGTCCTTCTTGATTACTGGTCATCTGTTCTGCTGGGACAGAAAGTGCTCAACTGGAAAGGCCAAATTTCACTGTCTGGGGTAAGAGTTTACGATATGTAAACCCAATTATGACAATGGAATTGTCCCAGAGAAGTGTATGGCTTTGTTCCTCAGAGGTATTTGAAGATGCAGCTCTTGGTCAGTGTTCTGAGGACCTTCTTGCTGAGCTTTTAGCTACAAATCCAGCTTTTCCCCATTTTTCTTTGCTCACGACTTTGCCTGGCATCTCTCCTTCACAGCACCAAGAGAAAACAAGAAATAATCTCACAGTTTTAATTAAAATTACTTTAGATGAGGAGACAGATGGTACTTGCAGGCCCATGGAGTGATCCCAGCACTATCACGAGTTCTGTGCTTAAAGATCTGCCTTCATCTAGGAAAGTTTGTTCTTGATCTGGCTGAAAAAATGAAGCACATACAAATTGTCCTCTCCAGCTTCGACACTGCACATTGTTCCACTGGTTTTATGCAGAAAAGCTTTTCTGCAGGTGAAGGGGCTGATCTGGCAATGCAGGGAATGTCCCTGGTCTGCCCATCAGTGCACGTGCTCAACTATGGACATGAGAAACATCTCATTATCTGCCTGACCTGAGGTGGTCTGAGCAAAGCAAGGAATTGCAAAACCTTAAAAATTGTTTTTTTCCCAATAATCGCTGGCCACCGTGCATTGTAAGTCCTCATTTTGATGTTGTTTTTCTAAGGAATTAAGTAATTCCTTATGTGCCAATGTTGATGCTTTTGTCCCTCACCAAAACTCTTGAACTCTTTTAGATACACAAAGGCACAGAGGTCTTAAATATATTAATTTCCTGTGAATTTTGGGAAAATAAATAGAAGAGGGGCAGGAGGCCAGCACGTCTGCAGTGTGTGCACAACCTCTGAGATCAGAACATTTACTGGCATTATGGAATTGCTCACATTATTCCATCGTGAGTTTATCAGAATATGAGTACCCTAATCATCAGGGAAATTTTGCCTTCTATATTTTAAGAGTTTATATTTTATTAAACCTTGAGACACTGGAGAAACCAAGCTCATAGAAATGTCTTTTTAAAAACATGTTTGATGTCCTTCTGCATGTTTTTGAGCCACTTTTAATTAAATTTCTGATTCTTTTTTTAACCAAGTGAAGTCCCTGGCAGATTTTTTTTTTCCCATGGAGTCTTGCAATAGTTTAGTTATTCAGTCTTCTGGCAAGATTTACATTTATTTTACTTTGCTGATCACAGGGTAAACACGCCAGAAATTAAATAGTCATCATATAATTCAGTCTTGTCTGCAAAAACCTAACAAAAGAGCCTTTTCCTTTAACAGAAATGAGAGTCACTGTCCTACTGTAATAGCTTAAAATACATTGGAGATAATGTGTTTAAAGAATAAGAAAGACGTGTTCTAATGACCAGTGATAGCTCTAAAGTATTTCAAGAGCTTGGTTCAAAGCCCCTTGAAAGGAGTAACAGTCCTTCTGCTGACATTAGTAATCTTTGGATCGGGCTCATTAACGTATTGCAGATATTATATCCTCAGCTGCCAAAAAGCTGGAAAAAAGGAGAATGTAGTCATAAAAATAGGCATCAAATACATTTTTCTTCTGGGAATTAACAGAGAAGTGAAATATTGCTGCTACTACTACTCTCCGGGGCTTTAGTACAGATATTTCTCTACTGTTTTTAAAAGAATTAACCGGGCAAGCAGTTCATCCCATCCAGAACTCTGCCTCCAGCAAGGGCCAGCGTCTAATGCCACAGAGCCTGGCAAAGGCTCGGATTGCTGCAATAGTTTTCACTCCGGCGCTGTAAATCATTCCTTTCCGGGATGTGCCGTGCTGATGGAGAGGAGGGAGGGTGGGAGGGAAAACAGACATATTCAGGCAAGACTTCCCCCTCTTTGGCATCTCTTGGATTAATTACAGATCGATACTTGGTAATCGCCGGCTTTTATAGCTCATTAGCATCGCACGGTGCCAGGGTGTAAATTTGTTACACAGCCTGCCAAGAATCCAGGGGTGCCTGGAAGCAAATGCTCACTCGGGGCTATAAATGAGACCCAGCTGAGCGGCCAGTTTGAACTCTGGGTGGATAAATAATGTTCGGGATCTTTACCTGTGGCTCTCCAAGCGCCGTGCAAACCCATGTGTGCGTGTGGGCATGTGCATGTTCGTGTCAGAGAGGGCGAGGGCGAGGAGAGGGATGGTGAGTGCCGCTCCTGCGTAAGGCTGAGAAGGCAGCACAATCCGGAACCAGGCGNGGGGGCCGTGCGGGGCCGGAGCGCAGCCCCAGCCCCTGTGTGTCTCTCTCTGTCTCGGTGCTGCAGGAGGAAATCCTGTGAATGTCATCGCGGGGCGGCGGGGCAGCGCGGCTGGCGACAAGGCTCCGCGAGCAGACGGCCTCTGCGGGGGCGGCGGGGGCAGAGCCCACCACCGGCACGCCACAAAGGAACCGGCCCTGCCAATGTCATCGGCCATCGAGAGGAAAAGCCTCGATCCTTCCGAGTAAGTGCGCGCTTTTCCTGCCCGGTCTCCCGCTCGCCATCGTCCCCGGGATCCTCCCGGTGCCACCCGTCCTCCCCGACGGAGCCGCCGCCGGCATTGTGCGCCCGGCAGCCCCGGAGGGCTTCGGCGGCAGCCCCCGCCGCTCCGACCTCCCTTCCCCTGCACAGGACATCGGGCTGCCCCGGCTCCGCGGGGCTGACGGTGTGGGGGAGCTCGGGGAGAGCCCCCCGAGTTGTGGGAAGGAGCAGCCGGGAGCAGAGAGGCGCAATTCCCCCCGGGCAGGGCATCTCCCGCTCGCTCATCCCACCGCGGGGATGCTCGGCGAGAGAGAGAGCATCCCGCTTCCCAAGCTTTCAGGCTTTCCATCCCGAGGGACCGTCTCTGCCCCATCCCCGATCAGTGAAAGGTCAGGGCTGTTAGCTGCGGGTGCCCAACTTCCACGTTTTCGTAAATCAACTTCCAAAAGCTCGTAGAAAGCTTTGGTGGGGGCTGGGTGTTCTGCTAAGAGCATGTAGACAGACCCGATGGACAGGGTGTAGGAGATGAGAATTTCCCTCCCTGGGTTTCCCACTCAGGGAAGGGACTGGCTTCCGTGTCCAGATCCAGGGCTGTGCTCCTGCTGTCCCATCTCTGCTGCACACCCAGGGATGGTAACTCAGCACAGACCCAGGGTCACTTCAGCCCTGAACGTGCTAATTAACTACACTTAGGCTTGTCTGGGATCGCGGTAAGAGAGAAGAAAAAAGAAATAAATTATAAAATCTCCGTTTCCAGATAACGCTTAAAACATCGCTCTCAGTAAATTGAGTCATTCGTGGTTTGTTTCCTGTGAGATACTAAAAATGCCATCGCTCGGAGCCCGGAACGAGCACATGGGAACTGCTGCTTTTGGGGATTAAATCACTTCATTCCATGATGTTTTANTTTTTTTTTTTCCCATGGAGTCTTGCAATAGTTTAGTTATTCAGTCTTCTGGCAAGATTTACATTTATTTTACTTTGCTGATCACAGGGTAAACACGCCAGAAATTAAATAGTCATCATATAATTCAGTCTTGTCTGCAAAAACCTAACAAAAGAGCCTTTTCCTTTAACAGAAATGAGAGTCACTGTCCTACTGTAATAGCTTAAAATACATTGGAGATAATGTGTTTAAAGAATAAGAAAGACGTGTTCTAATGACCAGTGATAGCTCTAAAGTATTTCAAGAGCTTGGTTCAAAGCCCCTTGAAAGGAGTAACAGTCCTTCTGCTGACATTAGTAATCTTTGGATCGGGCTCATTAACGTATTGCAGATATTATATCCCCAGCTGCCAAAAAGCTGGAAAAAAGGAGAATGTAGTCATAAAAATAGGCATCAAATACATTTTTCTTCTGGGAATTAACAGAGAAGTGAAATATTGCTGCTACTACTACTCTCCGGGGCTTTAGTACAGATATTTCTCTACTGTTTTTAAAAGAATTAACCGGGCAAGCAGTTCATCCCATCCAGAACTCTGCCTCCAGCAAGGGCCAGCGTCTAATGCCACAGAGCCTGGCAAAGGCTCGGATTGCTGCAATAGTTTTCACTCCGGCGCTGTAAATCATTCCTTTCCGGGATGTGCCGTGCTGATGGAGAGGAGGGAGGGTGGGAGGGAAAACAGACATATTCAGGCAAGACTTCCCCCTCTTTGGCATCTCTTGGATTAATTACAGATCGATACTTGGTAATCGCCGGCTTTTATAGCTCATTAGCATCGCACGGTGCCAGGGTGTAAATTTGTTACACAGCCTGCCAAGAATCCAGGGGTGCCTGGAAGCAAATGCTCACTCGGGGCTATAAATGAGACCCAGCTGAGCGGCCAGTTTGAACTCTGGGTGGATAAATAATGTTCGGGATCTTTACCTGTGGCTCTCCAAGCGCCGTGCAAACCCATGTGTGCGTGTGGGCATGTGCATGTTCGTGTCAGAGAGGGCGAGGGCGAGGAGAGGGATGGTGAGTGCCGCTCCTGCGTAAGGCTGAGAAGGCAGCACAATCCGGAACCAGGCGATTATTTCTTTTCCAGCTCTTGGGATCATTCTCAGGTCGCCCACCTGCCTGCGCACAGAGACAGCGTTAGTAAGGGAATAATAATAACGTGAGAGCGCCTCGGCAGCCCCCAGCCCTGGCTCTGGGGAGCCCCGCTCTGTCTCTTTAAGGAACCCAGCGAGTCGTGATGCTGCTGTTTGTATTGCCGAATCCCCAGGAGTGCAGTTAAGAAACGGGCAGCTGTCTCTTTAAGTGTGATTTCCTTCTATTGTATTTGAATCGTGATCAGGAAAAAGGAAATGAAACCAGAGAGCCGGGGCTGAGCCACGGAGTAATAATAATCCCGGGGATGCGGCTGCCGCCGCTCGCAGCGCTGCCGCCCGGGCGCGGAGCGTGTGCGGAGCTGCCCGCGCGGAGCCGCTGAGCGCCGGGCGCGGAGCCGCGGTGGNGTGCTTGGAGTCTGTTCCAAAGTGGGTTAAAGAACAGGACTGCTCAATTACATTTGAAGCACACTGGCCATGTGGTTGTGTAGAGCCCAGCTGAGTCCCAGCTGGAAATGTGCTTGTTCAGCGAGAATTTTTCTTTGCAGCTCTACTTTGACAGCAACCTCTGGTATTTTGAGGCCCTTAAACGTGTGCCATGTTGCTTTTAGGTTGTTCTGTCTTCTAAGTACAAATGGCTGCATTAACACCAAGCGGAGCTTGCTTTGTTGCTCCCAAAAGAGGCTGAAGCTGCTTCCTCCCCAAATACACAATTATCCAACTGTCCTGGATCTGTGTTCAGCCTCTAATTCACTTTGATTATTAGGCAGCACTCAATAGCAAAGGCTTTGCAGAAGCAAGTTTGAGTAGGACTTGGATTTCAAGTGGGAGCATTCCGTGCTCATGTGGAATTGCATTAAAAAAATTAGACATGACACTACAGTTATTTTTCTAACCCTTTTTGGGGACCATAACCATGCTTTCTACCCACGATTTTGTCAGAGCAAAGTGGGAAGTTAGCTGTAACAGCAAGAAAAAGTCTCTTATATTCATTTGCAGAGAGGTCTGTTTGAGAGGTGATTGCAGAACATTTGTTCCACTTACAGAGGTCACTGCATCATTCTTGCTGTTTTCACTTGTTTCTTGTAGTCTCTTTTAAAATAAATTGCTGTCTTTAAAGCAAATGGCTTGACTGAACTGCTTGGGATCTCAGTGTTTTTCCATGACTCTGTAAACAAAATTCTCCCTTGCTGTTTGTTTTTTTTTTTTTTTTTTTTTTGTTTTTTTTTTTTTTTTTTTTTTTTTTTTTTTTTTTTTTTAAGAAACGCTAATCCTAGCTCCTAATGATGTCCAGCTTTCATCTACAAAGTTTTTTTAATCTTTATTTATTTACCTGCCCTGCGTTCTGGTGGCTTAAGTGCTGGCTTAGAAATGCACGGACATCAAAAGCCTAATGCGTTAAGCAGGAATGCTGCTCTGCATAAACATCCGTTGGGCTGTTCCGGAGGGAGCTCAGGGCTCTCAGAGAAACCTGGCTTGGGATTCTCAAACACCCCTCAGATGAAACATTTTGGGGTACACTCCAAAGTTTCAAATAAGGATAATGATGTGTGCTTCCTTCTACTGGAAAGCTCCCAGAAGTCATCAGCATGGAGCCCACGTGTTAGGAAAGGGAATATGAGGCCCAAAAGGATAAATTTTGAAAAATTAGGGCCTAATCGTGAGTTCCCCATGATTTTAATGAAAACTCACAGGATGGTGAGCTGGCAGGAGACGGGTGTTACGACATAGCTCGCAGGGCACAGCAGTTTAAACTTAGAAGGGAGAAACCAGAGCAGAATAGAACCAGATAATATCTCAGGACTCAGCTTGCCTAAATAAAAACTGCAGGATCACTTTCTCAGCCCAGAAGTTCTTGACCAGAGGTCGTTCCTCCCTGCTGAAGAAAGTAATTTTTGCCCAGAAAACTGCTGATCCGGTAAATAAGCAGGAGTAATACAATTTTTTTCCTGTTGCCTGCTGGAAACTGGGAGCAGAGCTTCTTCATCAGTGTAGGTCTCCTCTGCCCCCACCAGCCCAGGGGAGGACAGACCAATGACAGAAGCAAATTGCTTGGGGACTCTGTGCTGGAGCTCTAATCCAATAATATGAAAAAATTTGGGGTCCACTCTACTAGCCACAGGTTTGAAATGAAGCAAGTGCTTAAGGGATGGATCCAGTAGATTTTTTGATTTACTTCTCTGGCATTTGGGTGAAGCTCAAACCATTACAAAACTGAGTTCAGGCACCATTCTTTTAATTTTTTTTTCTTTTCTTTTTATTTTTCTTTAAGTTATGAAATTACCCCAAAAGACACCGAAGTCCTTCAGAAAGTAGCTTTGAAAAAAAATTCTCACTTCTTTTACCAGAGTTATCCAAGATCTCCAAGCTTTTTAGAAAAAGGAACAAAATAAGGTGCATAAAGAGTCAGTACTAATATCACAATAAAGACTTGTGGCTCCTTTCACTCATGGATGTGTAAATCCCAGATAGTTAAGGTATGTTGGCATAGACCCGTCCCAGGGGATTCATGTCCTTGGCTAAGGGAAAAAAGAAGTCCTGCAGCAACATGAGGTAAAACGCTGGCTTTATTAAAATCAGCATTGAGACTTAAACCAGTTGGGCAACAGAATCAGCTGTTGTGCTTATTCATTTCGTGCTGTTCTGAGAAGTGACACCGTCAAACTCAGTCTCCAGACTTCCATTTCCCAACGGAAAGTGTCAAATCCCTTGGGTGCCTTTCCTAGTCCTGGTGAAAAGGAGCAGAAACGAGGACACCATCCCTGTCCTGACCTGTCCGGGCTCGTGCCTTACTTCCCTTTTCCTTCTTCTGGCGTGGATGCTCTCGGAGCGGGTTTCCCTCGTCCAACGCTTGTCCCATTCCCTCAGGGAGCCGGTGGATGAGGTGCTGCAGATCCCCCCGTCGCTGCTGACATGCGGGGGGTGCCAGCAGAACATCGGGGACCGCTATTTCCTGAAGGCCATCGACCAGTACTGGCACGAAGACTGCCTCAGCTGCGACCTGTGCGGCTGCCGGCTCGGCGAGGTGGGCAGGCGCCTCTACTACAAGCTGGGCAGGAAGCTCTGCAGGAGGGACTATCTCAGGTAGGCATCCCGCTCCTCACACCCTTCCTCCCTCCCTCCCTCCCGTCCTTCACTGAGTGCAGCTGGGAATGAGGAATTCATTTGGAATGGCTCTCAAAGCCTGGCAGCGTCCGCGAGCTCAGGTTTGCAGTACAGGCTCCTGCTGTAGAATCCCTGAATTGTTTGGGCTGGAAAGGGACCTTACAGCTCCTCTAGTTTCTGCTCCCTGCCACAGGCAGAGACATCTTCCACTAGGACAGGTTGCTCCAATTCCCCTCCAACCTGGCTTTCCAGGGATGGGGCATCCACAGCTTCTCTGGGCAACCTGTGCCAGGACCTCACCTCAGGGAAGAATTCCTTCCCAATATTCCAACTAAACACACCGTCTGTCACTTTAAAGCCATTCCTCTGGTCCTATTCCTCCATCCTTTGACCAAAGTATGTCTCCAACTCTCCTAGAACCCCTTTAGGCAGTGGAAGGGGCTCTAAAGCCTCCCCAGAGCCTTCTCCAGAGAGCACAGCCCCAACTCCCTCAGCCTGTCCTCATGTTTTTGGGATTCATATGCAGATGCTTTTAGTATTACTGGGATTCTTCAGCAAGTTATAGATAAAACTAGAGATTATCTGTGTTGGTTAGATAAACAGCTTGGAGTTGTTTATAGCTAAATCTTTTAAAGTTTGGGGGGGAAAAAAAGCATTTTTAATGGAAATGAAAGCAGTGCTACACATTGTGGATGAACCAGAATTATTTGATAATGTGAAGAATACGGAAAGAACTCCTAGGACTCAGAGTTGTTGGCATCTGACATTCTGCACAGACCTAACCCCAGAGCTCCAGGTGAAGGGTCAGTGTGGCATTCTGGCAAGCAGAATTTGGGAAAAGGGGCTGAATTCCAGCAATCTCCCACTGAGCTACCAATTAACTGATCTCCCTGAATGGTTTTAAGGAGTTTTCTGCTTCTCCCAGGATTGTCTTGGAGCTTAAAGGTGTTTAAACCCAGGTAAGAGGTGAAAGACCATTTGGGTTTTTAGCATTCTTAAGGCCTGTACTGAATGAGCAAGAATTTGCACATCTTGCAGAATCAGATCCTACAAATACACTTGTTATGGGTGTTTTCATCAATAACTCTCTGCCTGCCTGTTTTGCCAAAATTTGTAAGTAAAGGATTAATTGGAGACTAAGATATTTCACAAAAATTGACAACAGAGGATCTTTACAGTCTCAATTAAAATGTATTGATCTTTGCTGTGCTGGTTGTGTTTCACTTCTTCTAATGGATCCCTAACGTGTCTGGAGGTTTGTGGGACAGAATAATGATATTTGGTATTTTTCCAGCTTTTTTACTGAAGGCTAATTTACCTGCCCATAAAAACGAAACCAAAATCTCAGTGGACTTCCTAATTATGCTGTCACTGGGCTTTGCTGATGGAATTTTGCTGAGCAGAAATTAAGGACTGAGTTCTGCTAATGGGACCACTTGTAAATCCAGCAGTGATCCAGTGTTAATTACACTTCCCAGATACTTCTTCATCTTAAAATGGAAGCAACAGGAAGTATGGCAATACAATTAATGCATTTTCTTGCAGTGAAATCCAACGTTTCTATTTATTTAATAATGCAACAGATATCTTCCCCCATTGATGAAAAATTTGGCAACCTTTTTGTAACCTTAGCATTACTTTCACTGGGCAGAAGTAAACACTGACATCTCCTGGTAGACAAAAGGAATTATATTCTTTCTCCTTAAATTTACCAGACATCTTTTTTCCATTTCAGAAGATTATTTAAATCAGGCACAGCATATGCAGGAGATGCGTAGGAGGTGGAAAAACTCTTTCCAGAATTAGTATGGAAGTTTAGAAGTCAAACTCAATGAACACATCACCTGTAGCATTCATCCCTTTTAAAAATAAAATATCAATATATTCATGCTTCTTTATTACTGATTTGACTTAATAAACTCTGCAGGGTATTCATTAGAGGCTCCTTTTTATAGACAATATTATGAGGACCTCAGCAGGGTTTCTCCATGTGGATTAAAGAGCAGTCCACAGCATAAAACTGTCTCATAGGTATCTGGGAGGTCTTAGAACGTGTCTTTCTGAAACCCATCAGGAGTGACCTCATGGATCAGGAGTGCCTTCACGGAAATAGAAATGTTTGAAAGAATTTCCAGTATGGAGACACAGACAAAAGGCAGGAGAGCCTTAGACCATGGCTTATTCTCACTCCTTTCCGTAAATTACAGAGCAACAGTTTAAGACAGGCAAAAATTACTAGCAAAAGGTAATTTCTGATGATTACAGAAGTGGAAGTGTTAATATGGCACAACTTTATGCAGTGCTCTGGGCAACCTTTGCTCCTGCAATTCAGGATAAGGTCATTGATCAGACAAGCCAATTATATTGATAGATTTGAGTAGATTTAGTTTGGATATTAAGGAAGAAATCCTTCTCTGTGAGGGTGCTGAGGCCCTGGCACAGGTTGCCCAGAGAGGCTGAGGCTGCCCCATCCTGGAAATATCCAAGGCCAGACTGGATGGGGCTCGGAGCAGCTTGGGATAGTGGAAGGAGGTGGCACAGGATGGACTTTAAATTTCCTTCCAACTCAACCCATTCTGTGATTTTATCCAAGATGAAAACCTTGGATTTTCTGTTTCAATTTCTGGTGTTGCAAAGTTTCCAGTTCTGCTGGGCAGCTTTCCACGTGACCTCTCTCTAAGTCAGCACCGGTGCGTTGTGCCCTGGGTTTGCCGGGGTTTTGGGCAGCCGAGGAGCCGCGCTCAGCCCCGTGTGTCGTTGCAGGCTCTTTGGGCAGGACGGGCTGTGCGCCTCCTGCGAGAAGCGGATCCGCGCCTACGAGATGACCATGCGGGTGAAGGACAAGGTCTATCACCTCGAGTGCTTCAAGTGCGCCGCCTGCCAGAAGCACTTCTGCGTGGGGGACAGGTACCTCCTCATCAACTCGGACATCGTGTGCGAGCAGGACATCTACGAGTGGACTAAGATCAACGGCATGATCTAGCACGGGCCTGCCCGGCGCTCTGTGACAGACGCCTCCCGGGCCCCGCTGCAACCAGGAGATCATCCCTTCATCCCTCGGGCTGTGGGCTTTGGAACGGGGGGAACGCCACGCGGTCGGCCCTTGGCAGGCAGTGCTACCTAGAATGTAAACTACACCCAGGTGGAGGAGGGAGAGCAAAGCAATAGTAGCTAGACTGACTTGTGTTCACAGCACGGATGGTAACTGACATCAGCTGGCAGCTGGGGACAGACACAGCACCATAACCCATCCTCCCAACTGGAGCAGAGTAGGGACTTCTGTAAAGAGATGTTATGACGTTGTCACCTGCAGACTAGGATTGTGCAATTCAGTTTTCTTTCTGTCTTATTTTCATTACTGAGTTTAGATGACAAACTCCCACAGTAGGCGTGATGAGGAATACTGGAAGGGAAGAGCCATCCCTCACGTGGTCATTCCATATGGCCTTACACTTTGGGTGGGAGTTATTTTTGCATGGATTTTTTCTTTTTCGTTTGAGAATGAACAGTGCATCCCCTAGTCCCAAACTCTTCTTTTAAAAAACCCTGCTGAATAGTTGTTTTCGGGCACTGCTGTCTCAAGATGAGATGTTCCCCAGATCATTTCTATTCAAATATAAATCTAAAGAGTTGTTCAACTATTTTATTAACTTAGATTATATCAATAAAATATTTGTTGTGTGTAGTAAGACTCTGCAGCTTTAATAAAAATAATGAAAGATTTGAGTGTTGTTCTTTTTTTTTTAATTTAAATTTTTCAAAATTTTTTTTGTTTGTATTATTAATTTTATTTTTTGGTAGCAGGGTTTCTACTCTTTGTCTACAGCTGGATCCACTTCAGGTTGTGTTTCAAAGCACAAATGTGAGAACACTGAGTGTTCAGTAAATCTTGGGCTCTTCATGCTAAGAAATTGTGCTATAGGAGAAATTAGTGTTGTGTGACACCAAGGCTCTTTGGTGTTTATGAGGATGTTTTGAGGCTGGTTCTGGGTGTTTTGCAACACGCTGTGTCTATCTGATCTTGGAGATCGTGTAAGATTTGGGTCTTTTAGAAAGGTAGCTTACCCTGATTTTGCTGTGGATTATGGAATCCAGGATAATATCATGAGATTCAATAAATGTATTTAGAAAGAATTCATTTCAGCCATCTTTAAGGTCCCTTCCAATCCAAACCTTTCCATGATTCTATGATATCATATTCTCTCCAACTTATTTCTCCTGAGGTGAATAGTCTAAGTTTCTTCTTGCCTGAAAGCTGTTTCATGCCTCTGATAAACTCTTACTTCTCATCTCTGGCTCTACATTATTCTTTCTGAGAGGGGGACTACAACTGCAAATCGTGTTGAAAGGCACTAAAAATTAAAGCTTTTCCCACAACTGAGCAAGTCTGGCACCCACCCAGAAGGTGCTTGGCAGGTCCATTCACTCCATCACTACTGACACACCAGGAACAGCACCTAAACCTGTGGATATCTACTGGACTGTTCTCAATAAATTTGTCACCCAGGGGATGTCCCAACCACTGATCAATGACAACTTTCTGCATTTTACAATGCATGTTCTGCGAGCTCTTTTCTTGCTTTTGCTGACACAATTTGAGTTGGGGACAAACCCTTTAAATCTTGTTATCAGTGAAATTGGAAACTACACCTAATGAGAACAACTTGGAAAATATAGTTTGAGGGCGCTGTTATTTAGCTATTCTCCAGTGATATGCTGACCTCTGGAGGCCACAGGCAGCTGGTTATAATTATAATTATTAGCCTGAATTTCTGCCAGCAGAAGCAAGGAAAGGCAAGGAAAATACAGCTATCAGCTCTCTTCATTCACAGTGCCTCCTTGCAAATATTCTGTCCAGCTAGAAACAAAGCCTGAAGTCATTAATGAGCTCATTTACAAAGCTTGGTGGGTGTAGCTAGGGCGCTGAGGAAGGATGCAGGTACACAATCGATCTCCAGGTCACACATACACAGAGTGTGAGCTGTAACGGGTTCACATTTTCATGATTTCACCTCACAGAAGCTTTGACTGAAAATTTAGGGCAAGGTGCCTTGTTTACTTCTGGGCTGAGATCAGGGAAGATGTTGATAGCTCATGGAGACCTTGTAGGTTTGCACTAAGTAGACCAAGACCTGTGTTTTGTTCTCACCTCAGAAAGTGACTTTTGGCAAGGTAGTTCAATATTTTGCTTCTCATTTGCCCACTCGTAGAATGGAGATGTTCTCACTTATTCCATGAATGTTCCTAATGCAAACACACTCATTATTTTGTGTAAGGTCTAGTTTACACCGGGAAAGACACTTTTTAGACCTAAATGTATGTATTTGTAAAGGAAGGGTCCACAGCGGGTATCGTTTTTTATATGACCACCAGTTTTATTTAGTCCATGTAACTTCAGAACGAGCTTAAGCTGAACAGGAAAGTGCCAGAAGAGCCTCCACTTGAGCAGCAGTATTGCTCTCCCCAAATAATTATACCAATCTGTTGCTGGACTTCTCCCTGACAAATTCCCAATGCTTGCAGTCTGAGTCCAGGAGAGAGAGCAGATTTCTCTTGGAATTAGTGTAAGCAACACTTTACCTCATCTCAATTATGTTCCTCACAGTAAGGACTCTCTCCTGCAAAAACAACAAAATAAAGTGTTCCAAAAACAGCAGCAAAAAGGACAGCAAAGCTTATTTAAAGTCCTAAGCAAAAAGCACAAAAATCTGAATACGACTTCATCGCTGATACTCGAATGCGTCGTCCTTTCTGTGTTTCCGCTATCAGCAGTATTTTAAAAGGCGTATCATCCGTCAAGACTCCCCTTCTTTGTCCCCATTATTCAGTGTCATGGCAGGAAGATGAGAGCATTACCATCGATATCACTTTTTTAATTCCCTGCCCTTGAATAAGGGCAATAAGAGCCCTGCATAATAGAGTTTTCAGCGGAGAGAGTAAATGGGAATCGGTTGTTAATTCAATACAGGATCCAGAAGCCGTCTCCCCCTTCTCTTCTCTCAAGGTAATGCTCTGCCTCCAATTGTCATTATAGCCGAGAATGAAATTATTTGAATTCTGGACACATCAGCACAAAACCCAAGACTCCCTGCCAATTTCGTTGCCTGCTTGGAAGAGAACATCAGAGAGCATCACTCATTTATACGACTGCCAGCCTGAGACTGTAAATTCAGAAAACAAGGAGGCCTCAGGTGCTGCACTTTAACAGGTCTTTCTGCTCCTGAATCACCCCCACCTCCCACACAAGGTAACATTTTATCTCTGAAAGGCAAAGCTTTCAAGCATCTGCCAGAGCACGCGCTCTGTACGGCCTGAATGTGAATTGAAAATGAGACTATTAAGTTTATTAATTGGTATCAGTGACTTTAAGGCTTTGAAGGAGATTCATGGCACTCGGGAAAATAATCTATAAAGATTTTTGTTGCTCTAAAAAGACAGTGCAGCATCAGCTTATTTCACTTGCAGCAGGTTCATCACTTTTATGGAGCAGATACTGCACTGGAGGCAAAGGGAAATTTAACGGACACTGGAAAAAATTATCTATTCCTCTGTCCCACAACAACTTGAAAAAACATAAAAAGACAGAACAGAGAGACTGAGATACGCTATCACAAAACATTTAAGGCACTATAATTAAATTAAGATTTAGAAGTCTGTCAGTGAGATGAAGATGAAACTGGCAGGAAGTTGAACCGTGTTTGAAGCAACTTGTTCCCTCCTGCTGGGGGTTGCTTTGTACCAGGCTAATGAGACGGCACATCTCGGAAAGGTTCCTAACAAACCAGCAATGGTTAATTACGCTGACGGTAATTAACCAACGTGGTTTGCAGGAGTATACACCATGTGCCATTTTCAAGTGCCATGCAAGCATTAATTAATATGTTATTGTATTTCTTGCTCCCATTTTAAGTCACAGGCCTTGCCTCATAGCAGGCTGTGCACGACAAATTTCGATTATTTAAAGATGTTTCAGTGAAGAGATTTTTCTTTTTTAAATGAAAAATTTGAGTGCACCTTTTGCTAAGTGCTCCGTGATGGTCTCTGCTCTGTATCTGGCATATTCTGGTTACATTCACAGCTTGCCATAAGGCAGCAAAGCCTGGAGCCAAGGAGGAATGGACTGCAAGAAGGTTGATTCCTGTGGAGGTGCTGGAACTGGAGGAGAGGCAACAAGGAATGTAACAGGAAGTGACTAGGGTGATGGAAAGCTGTTGCTTTGCAGTGTTGAGAGAGAAATAACTTTTGAAAGCCGTGACCCAAGAGAAATAACTCCTTCAGTAGTCCAGTAGCTCTGTACCACCTACACTTCATGTGATTCCTGAGATGTTTCCTCTTCGGGGCTCTAACTTCTTGCTTTGTTTGGTAAAAATTCATAGGGTTTTGGTTTTCTCCTCTCCTCAGAGGTATCTTGCATCTCGTCTCAGACAACTTTACCAATGTATTTCATAACAGCTGTGATCTGGTTTTGAGATACAGAAATGCTTTACTTATTTACTTATATTTTAAAGAAACACAATAAAAGTGAAATTCTCCTTCAATAAGGCACATAATCTTCAGCCTGGCATTGTGACAGCTCCCCAAACCAGCGCTTATCGTGTTGCTATCTCCTTAAAAAGATCCAACCCCTGCAATTATCAACCTAAAGATGCTTTGCAACATGGGGAAACTCCTGGTGGGCTCTAAGATAAGACCCCATCACATGGTGGCTGTGATTTTTTGCAGCCCATGGCTGCGAGCGAGCGCCTGACGAGCCGTGATGCAGCCGCCCTGGAATTCCTGGAGCTGGCCCAGCAGCGAGCCTGGCCCACCATGCAGGAGAAGCGTGCTGTCCAGCTGATAAGGAAGCGTGCATCAGCAAACACAGCTTGTTTATCCCGTAAAAACCACTTTGGAGCAGTGCGAGCAGAAAGAGGCCGGGTCTGCACTGCACAGATAAGAGCTCTGACCAAAAGGACGAGCAAAGGTCGCACCAGGACTCCTGGAAACTCCCAAAGAGAAGCTTTCAGTGGGAATGGATGACTAAGGGAATTGCAAAGGGCTTCTGGAGGCTTTTATCTGTGTGCTACCTCTCCAAATGCAGCCCAGCACTTCAGTCATTTGTTGTTGCATGCTCTGATGAATGTGCTCTGGTTCGAGGAGTTAGCAGCCAAAAAACCCCACCACTGATTGCCCATCTCATTAACAATCTCAGCTAATGACCTAAGAACAGTCTGTGCAGCTGAAAAGTGAGCTGTTCTCATACACATGTGGGGTTTTTTCAGGTCAGGAAAGACTCAATAGCAGTTCTCTCTAGGGATGCCTCATTATTCTCTATGCTCCTCAGGTATGATCTCCTGAAATCTCACACAAAGCAAGCAGGGTCTTGGCACTTTCCATGAGATCATGAAATATTCTGGCAGCCCCTTTCAGTGGAGTCTTTCACATATCCCTTAGGCCATAAACCACGTCATGGACTGGGAATCATACACAGTTAAACCACTGGAATTGTGTGAAATTAGAAATACTCCTGAGTCACGAATCATGCCTTTCTATGCCATCCATACTCTCTAAAGTAAATAAACATTAATTTTTACGCTTTCCCAGGTCATGTTTCCATTTGTAGTAGTATCTTCTATTTGATTTATGTGAGAGGATGATATGAATTGAAAACCAACTTGGAGCTAAGCAAGGCTGTGAAAGAATAAAACTTGGCTATGCTGGCTTGTGTCAACATGGAATCTTTGATCTGAGGAAAAAAGCACAGTCTATCAACATTGCTCTCCAAGTGGGATTCCAAGCTCTCCAAACATACATAAATATTTCAGACCCGTTTTGAAGCTAAGAATCTGAGACAAAAAGATTTGCTAATAACCAGAGACAAGCCTGAAGCCACCTTGATGCAGAGCGGGGAGGACTGGACATGGCTTTTTGATAACCTCAGGCAACAGAGGCAGGCAAAAGCATCCACGTGGCAGATGGTCCAGAAGGAAGAAAGCTGGGAGCAGACTCCAGCTGCTTTGTAAGCACCAGATGAAGTCCATTGGTTGATTCTTGGAGTTTCCCTGGACTTCATCTGACTGTGGAGCTGCCAAGGCTAATTTACCACCATGTGAGGTTCGGGAGGGGTTTTGTTGGTTTATCCTGGGTCTGCGTGGCTATAACAAGGCAGGAATTTTTTCAGCTGTTGTTTCGTTGTGTCAGGAGGCAGCTCGAAGCTGTACTCTGCCAGAGATCCCATTTGTTACTAAAATGTCCAACAAGCTCCTGGGCAATACTTTGTTTATTCACATAGAAATTTCCCTGAAGTTCTGGCTCTGCTCCCTGTCATCTCTCACATCTCATCTGAGATTCACTCTTGTGAATCTCACAAGAGTGAAGATGTGATTTGTTATCAGTTCATATGTAAATCCCCCACTGTTCAAAGGACTGCTGAACTGTCTTTATGTTTGTGTGATTCACTGGAGTCACCGCAGGACTGTACAGCTCCTGTTTTGAATTTTCCTACCCCACTCCTTCCATGCTCTTTATTATAGTCACTCCTTGTGTTCTGGTTAATTTTACTGATCAGATTTCCAAGCCAAGGTCACTGCCTGGTTATTCCTGTGAAGCCCTGACCTTACTGCAACTTTGCTACAGCAAAGAACAAACTCAATAAGAACTGTATAATAACAACACCAATTTTCTGGACCTCAGCTTCTTTCTTGCTACCAATTCCCCAAGCTGCCTCCTCCTCTCAAAGTCTCAGTTTTGCCCACATATTATTGTCCATTTAGGGCACTAAAAAGCTGATCTTGTGAAGAGCAGACCATTCCCCAAAACCTTAGCACATTAGCTGAATTTCCAGAGACACTCAGCACCCGGTGGTGAAGATCCCCAGTGTGCCATTTCATTAGATTTTCAAGAAGTAAAAATAAATGAAGGATGCTAAAAGCCTCATCATCTCTCACAGATTAAACACTGGACACGCAGAGCAATCTGAGCAGTTTTCAGCCTGATGAGTAGCTCTGATCTATTTGGCCATTTGGGCTCCATGGCTGGTGATAATGGAAGAAAAATTAGGCTCCATTATTGGAATGGAAAAGAACTTTTATGTCTAGGCTGAGCTAGGAATATTCCATGATAACTTACTGGTGTCACAGTTTCTGCAGCTGTCAGTTATTCGATGGAGGATGCAAAGACTGCTGTGGGTAAAACATTGAAATACTACGATCTTAAATGGATTTATGTTTGCTTTTGGTTCTGTGGGTTTTGGTTGGTTGGTTGCTTTTTGTTAATTTTTTTTCCTTCAGTCTCAGCAACAGATATTTCTATTTTACTATGTTTTTGTTTTTGTTTAAATAATTGTTCAGACATCCATTAGGAAAGTAAAATGCCAACCATTTCTGCAGGTGAGGAGCCTCTGGCCTGACCAGGGGTGATAATCAATTTTTATAACTAACTCCTATAGCTCCTCCACCTCCATCTTCACCACTGCCTAAGCCCTTGAGTAACAGCTTGGATCTATGCAAGTGCTAGAAGCAAAACTATCCAGGCTTTTGGCAAAACCTGAAAGACATAAAGAATTATAGACCTTTTCTTAGCTCTGCATTATTAGATTTTCATGGGCCACAAAGCCAAGGACAAACACAAGTAATATCATTTTATTAGCATTTCAAACATACTTTTGCTATTGTGTTTTCTTCTCTACAGGAAACTTTACAATTATAGAAATTATAAAGGACAAAAATCTCCCCAACAGTTAGCAATAGCGCAGTCATAAAACCACCCCCTTGTTCCTCTCCAGTTCTTATTTGAGCAGTGTTGCTAGGAGAATGAATTGTTTCATTAAAATCCTACTGATATCCGAAAAAGAAGAGAGAAAAGAAAAGAATTTCTAGCATAAAATCATGCAGAAGAAATAATTCCTTCTTTCATGTAAGAATATTTAACTCACTAAAGGTGAGGGGCGTTAAAAGAGTAGTGTCTATTGGTTGTGCAGCTGTTGCACATTGAGGTTTTTTCCCATAAAATGTGATTTGTTGTTTCTGTCATAAAATTGTTTTGTTTTGATGATATTCTACTCAGTAAGTTTATTCTCCCAGTCTCAGTTTTGCCCACTTATTATTGACCATTTAGACAACTAAGAAGCTGATCTTGTGAAAAGCAGACTATTCCCTGACAAAAACCCCTTAGCACATAAATTGAATTTCAAGAGACCAAGGGCTGAGTTCTGAGGGCCGAGTTCTCAATTCTAAGAACTGAGTTCTGAGAATTGAGTTTTGAGTTCTGGGGACTGAGGGCTGATTTGGGAATTCTGAGGGCTGATTTGGGAATTCCGAGGGCTGATTTGGAAGTTCTGAGGGCTGAGTTCTGATTTAGGAACCCGGAAGACTGAATTCAGAGTTTTGAGGGCTGAGCTCCGAGGGCAGACTTGGCAGGTCCGAGGGCAGATTTGGCACTTTTGAGGGCAGACTTGGCACCTCCGAGGGCAAGATTTGGCAGCTCCGGGGGCTTATTCGGCAACTCCGAGGGCAGATTTGGCAGCTCCGGGGGCTTATTTGGCACCTCCAAGGGCAGATTTAGCACCTCCAAGGGCAGATTTGGCACCTCCGAGGGCTGATCTGACACTTCTGAGGGCAGATTTAGCAGCTCCGAGGGCTGATTTGACACTTCTGAGGGCAGATCTGGCAGCTCCGACAGCTGATTCGGCACTTCTGAGGGCAGATCTGGCAGCTCCGAGGGCTGATCTGGGAGCTCCGAGGCCGCCGCGGAGCCGCCGCCCCCGGGAGGCGCTGCTCCGGCGGCGAAGGGAGGCGTGATGGGCGGTGCATCCCGCGGACGTCTCGCAAGATGGCGGCGCCCCCGGACATGGAGCTTTCCCCCAGCCTCAGCCTGGAGCTGCTCCCCACCGACCCGCTGCTGCTCATCCTCAGTTTCCTCGACTACCGGGATCTGGTGAGGTACGGGCGGCCCGAGGGGATGGCACGGGCGGCCCGGGGGCATGGCATGGGCGCGGCGGGCGGAGCGCTCCCCAGGCTGTGCGAGGAAAGGGTTTGCCTGCCTCCGGAGGAGGTGCTGAGGGGAAAACACGGTCTGAGCCCCTTTCCCTTCCAGCAGCAGCGGGCTTTTCCCCTTTTTACCTTCATCTTTTTAAAATGAAATGTTCCCTTTTACTGAGAAGGTGGTGAGGCCCTGGCACAGGTTGCCCAGAGAAGCTGTGGCTGCCCCATGCCTGGAAGTGTCCAAGGCCAGGTTGGACCGGGTTTGGAGCAGCCCGGTCTAGTGGAAGGTGTCGCTGCCTATGGTAGGAGAACTAATTGATCTTTAAGGCCCCTTCCAACCCAAACCATTCAATGAATCTGTTTTTCTCTCCCCCATTATGTGTTTGCACGTAAATGAAGCAGTAAGTAATTTTGTGAAATCAGTATTTCCCCGAAGCTTGTGTTTCTATGGGCAAACAAAGGGTGGTCTTGCTGCTGGGAAATGTATTCCAGCGTTTGAGGAAGACCAAGTGAAACGAAATAGGGTGACTTTTCAAGGAAAAAAAAACTTGAATGAAAGTGGCAGGTGCCTCTTGGGCTCGGTGGCTGGAGGGTTGTGAGTCATACAGTGAAGACAGGAGTGTGGTTTTGGGTAAAACCTCAGCAGTCAAGTGCAAGGTTTGGCAGTGATTGAAACCACAGTGTTTAATCAAAGAAGGAGGAATAAGTGTAAGAAGAAAACAGAATATAACCAGATATGTGGGGGTTTTATTTTTTTTATTGCCCCAAATAAATATTAGTCAAGAATGATAAGGATATCGGGGAGAGTTCTGTTAGGATATCAGCAAAAAAGACATTAAGCATAAGCAAAAATGATAACAGTTGTTATGGTGGCCCTTAGATATTTGATCATGTGCCAGCTTTTCCATTGTTTGTGTAATTTGTGAGAATGGCTTTAATTCCACTTTTATCATGTTTGAAGCCACATGTTCCTGTGATGCTGTGGTGACTTACTCCCAGAAATTACAGCCTTGATTGATAAACACCAATGCAATAGATTTCTGCAGGGTTTTCTTGACTTTGCGATATTTCAGTTCCCCACCACCCAAAAATATAAAAAATCCCCATGTCATGAAATTTTTGCACAGCCAGATGTCCAGGTGTGAAGTGAATGTGTTTGTGGGGATGTGGAGGGAAAGAGTAATGTCAGGGAATACAGGAGAATCACTTTGTTGAGGTTGATTTTGAGATACTAATACAATTCTAGTTTAGACAGTTTATAAAACCTCAAAAAACAATAACTGGAACCTTGTTTGGTACCTTTATTTGGGGTATTTAGATGTTAATCACAGCCTTTAAAACACACACTAGGCACTGTAGAACAAGCTACCAGAGGAAGTGATGTTGCCACATCTAAACTGATGGTGTCTTTTGGAGACTTTCTTCACAGTTCGTTATTTAAACAATTTAAACTGGAAAGTAAGTTTGTAGTACTCAAACTGTTTGGTTTCTGTAGCTTACTGTGGAAAAGATAAGGCAGAGCCTGACCATACAGATAAAAAGGGATTTAAATCATAGCATCTTGTGCTACTGGAATGCTTTCCACTGGTGGAGTGGAGTCATGCTGGAGTATTTCAGGCACTGTTTACTCTGGAGTAGGTTTGCAGGGTGACCTGCTTTACAAAAGTACTTAATTGCTGCCGGTTCTTTAAGTGTGTGGAGAAGTAGTTCATGACTTACACAACTGTGATGAAGAGCTCTAACCATTGTAAGCACAGCTCTAAAAGGACAGCCAAATCGTTTTCAAACTCTGCATTTGTTTCATGAGAGTGTGATGTGTGATACAGCATTTCTGCCTGTTTGTTTTGCTGCAATCACATTTAATGATTTTATATTTATAGCTGCTGCTATTTGAATCGAAGATTAAATCAGCTATCAAGCCATGACCCACTGTGGAAAAGGCACTGCAAAAAATACTGGCTCATTTCAGAGTAAGCGGGATCGTTTTAAGCTTTTTTTCCTATGAAAATGAATTTCTAAGAGATGTTGTTCGAATGATTTTCAGTCCATCTTTAATCCAACTCATACTCTCAGCTTCACAGCTGAGAAAAGCTGAGTAATGAAGGACGTGAATTAGCTTTTCACCAGCTCTAAGGTTCACTGCCAGACAGAGCTCTGTTCAGAAGGCACTCTGTGTAAAGGAGTATTGTTTCTAAATTTTCCCCTAAGTACCCCAAACGTTTCCTAATTCTGTTCCAACTTGCTGTTGAATAGATGCTGGAATTAATTGAGTTTGTGTAGCTTCACATGGCACAGAGTGTTCCTGGGTTAATGTTATGCATCCGGTTCCTGCCAAATAACAAATACCAACTCCTTGGGTTTAGAAGGCTCTTCGAGCTGCCATTTGAACACATTTTTCTTCATGCCCCCTTAGGGAAGAGAAAAGCAGAAGGAATCAGAGCTGGAGAGCCATTTTCATCAGCACCTACTCTGATTTAGGAAGATACATCCACTACTATGCCACGTTGAAAAAAGCCTGGGATGACTTGGAGCAGTACTTGGGGCAGTGGTGTCCACGCATGATCAGCTCTTTGAAAGGTACCTGGCACACCTGTGAGTAGGTTGGTGCACCCAGCCCTGCCTGTTATTAGGCCTCATGCTGCTTTTATGAAAGGTGTGTGCCTTAATT
Organism: Irena cyanogastra; assembly: GCA_013397155.1. Taxonomy (NCBI): domain Eukaryota; kingdom Metazoa; phylum Chordata; class Aves; order Passeriformes; family Irenidae; genus Irena; species Irena cyanogastra. The sequence goes on along the minus strand of VWZV01015316.1, from coordinate 721,441 downwards.
AGCAGAGTCCTGAAAGTCAGGTAGATGTGCTCTCCCTTCCTTGCAAACACTGGCAGAGTCCTTGCCCGTTTCCTGCTGATCCATGGATTCTCTGAAATCAAGGTGATTTTTTTCTAGTGACGGCTCTGTCTTTATCACACTTTCAGGTTGCTATGACCTATTGTTTGTTATTTTTTAGTGTAGTAACTCCATTGCTTCAAGGCCTGCTGGTGGGATTTTAGTTGTGAAGTTTTCGTAAGACCTCATTAAAACACTGTCACATGAAAGCACATGTTTTAATCTGAAGCCAAACAAAAAGGATGTTGTTGAGCTTTATTTTTTTCTGTAGGTCTTACAGTGGTCCAGTGGTGGAACATTAATTTTTCCTTTTTTATTTTTACTCCCCTCCTAGATTCTATTTTCAGTTTCAGTTTGTATTTTAATACTTGAAGTACTTCCAGTGTTCTAGGTCATAAATCACAGCTACAGTGAGCTTTGGCTTTTCTGGTATAGGGAACAAAAAAGCTTTCATATTTTCAGCTGCCTTTCAGTTTTCTCTATGAAGTTGACTTTTAGACCATGATGTCTAATTTAACCTGATCTGTGAAATTAAGAGACAAATGATCTCTTAAGAGAAAGTATTAAGGGACAGATTATCCTGTTTAAATCTTGCATTTTCTTGGTTTGCTTGGATAGTGCTGGATTCTTATGTTTTGCTAAGTATTTTTCAAGATAGAATGTGAAGCTTTTATTTATGCACAGAAAGACAAACATAAATTTCAAATTACCAATTTCCACTCTTACATAAAATGATGGCAGGTTTTAGGTAAAATTTAGGCCTTTTTTATACCATTTCTAAGGAATACCGTTTCAATGAATTGTTAATTTATGCCCTGTTAGTGAAACAGACAATGAGTATGAAAAGGGCTTTAAGAAATTGATTGGAACAGACCACAGAGGCCACCCAGTTGATTTTTGCTGGAAGTGAGGGTGTTGGAAATCCCCTGAAGTGCATGTGGAAATTTAAGAATAGTTCTCCACCTCTTTATCTTGTTGATTTCAAAATCTCCCTTTTACAACCCATTTATTGCTTCAGATTCCAGGTGAATGAGGGCTGCAGCCAGCATTTCTGTGTCACTGATTGAACTGGAAACTGAAAGAAGCAACCCTTAGGGTGATGAAAGACTAAAATCAATACTGCCTGAGAGCTGTAACTGGGACTCAGTTATTGGCAGTGTTGTGGGGAAAAGGTTCATTCCACTTTATAAACATTTGCTGCTTTCAGGGCTGTTGAGGTTGCACTGGACTGAGATTGGTGCTGTATTAAATAACCAATTATAGTCATCATTTTCCTTTCAAATTTATGTGATACTCATTGTGTACCACCCAGCATACAGTAAAGCCACCAGATACTGACTTGAGTCCATGCTGGTTGGATGAGGGCATTTACAGATTTCATGCTTTGTGTTTGAAATACCTGAACTATCCTTTCTTTTCCAGAGAGTGTGAGGGAGGAAGATCTGGATGCTGTGGAAGCACAAATCCGCTGCAAACTCCCCGATGACTATCGGTGTTCGTTCCGTATCCATAATGGGCAGAAGTTGGTTGTTCCAGGGTGAGGACTGAAAGCTACTTATCAAGTTTTAATTCCTTTTGTATTTCTTAGACACTTCTCTTATTAAAAGGTGAAATGTGTCCTGAACAGGATAAATGAAGCATTTAAATGCATTGTGACTGAGTCACCGCTTAAGTGACACTTCCAGAATTGGCTGTCTTCTAATCTTGGAAGTAATTGGAAGCCCAGCGTGGTTTTCTAATTGCTCAAATTATTCTTACACTTCCCCTTTTCCTAGTGAGAACCCTTGTCATTTTTTTTGCAACAACTCTAAACTTCCAGCTGTTAGACTTTTAATCATAGCACTGCAAGTTGCTCCCCTGAAGTTTGGCTTTGTATTACGGAAGTAAATTAGCCCCTTGTACTCTTTAAGCTTCATTCTTTAGTAATTCTTTTATTCTTTAAAATGGTTATGGAATGACTTAAAACCAGTTAGTCATATTAAGGTAGGATCAAATGTTCAGTTCTGCAAATTAAGTTTTCTCAGTAGAAGATTGTACTATTTTATGCAGTTTCTGCAGTGAAAAACTCCCTTTTGCATTAAGGTTAGAAAGCTGATGACCAAAGTTTCTGGTATTTCCACTGTAGAAAAATTAGGTGTTTGAAGCACCTGATGAAGTGCTGCAAACATAAGCAAAAGATGGAAAACTACAGCAAATCTTTGCAATGTCTGTAGGGAGGAATGCACTTATATTGCTCTGCCAAAACCTTCACTCATAAAGAAAGTGCAGCTTTCTCCAATTTGAGTGTTTTATGCACAGAAGTGATGCAGGAAACTGTTTTATGAAACCATAAGGATGATTTCTAGTTCTGTTTTCCAGGAGAGACTTTAAAATTTTTTAGAAAGGAGATAGGTGCCCTAGTTCTGTAGATTTCAAATGGGGCTCTGCATCCTCTCTTCCCACTGTTTCACTCCCACGAAGCCTCTGCTGTAATGATGTGGCTATGGAGGGGCTGCAGGAGCAGACACAAAGTTCTGGGGAAGTCTTCCAGTTTGGAGAAAGGCTGCCAGGGGAAGGTGTGGTCCCACTGGTGGGGGATGAATACTGGGAAGATCAGGGGTAGGCAGTGGAAGTTTGTGCAGCAGGTTGTTAGATCAGAAACAGAAACAATGGGGGACTTGTCCTTGTTAGATGCTTCAGGTTTCTGTGTTGGCATGTTGGCACAGCTTCTGTAGAACGTGCTAATTCCAGGCCAGACTTCCTAAGGAGAAAGAGGAATGGAACCTGTTGCCCAGGATGGGATCAGCTTTTAGCATGCTGACATGTGGCAGCTTGCACCTGAGTCACTGCTTTCATAACACCAGTGGAAGCTCAGCATCTGCAGGAATTTACATCTCATTTGCCTTTCCCTGGTGTTCCCAGCTAGGAGTGTAGGTGTGGAGTGTACACTCAGGTTTGGGATGATGCTTCCACAAAGCTAGGGTGATGTGAACAGTAACGTAGTTCAGCATATGGATATTTGACTTGGATTTCACCTCAGTCTAATATGCATCTAGAGCATTGAAAGAAGCAGTTTCCAGAGGATGACAAGGCAGCTTTGCCTTGTGAATGATGTCTCCTGTTGGTGTTCCCTGTTCTTGTTGTTCCCAGTCTGATGGGAAGCATGGCCCTGTCGAACCACTACCGCTCCGAAGACCTGCTGGACATCGACACGGCGGCCGGAGGCTTCCAGCAGAGGCTGGGGCTCAGGCAGTGCCTGCCCCTGACCTTCTGCATCCACACTGGCCTCAGTCAGTACATGGCCCTGGAGAGTGTGGAGGGACGGAATAAATACGAGATCTTCTATCAGTGTCCAGTAAGGAAGATGTGTTTGTATTTCCCAATGTACTTCTGTGCTTATTGGTAGTGCAGGAGCCTTAGTGGGAAGTTGAAGCTGTAAGTTCGGTGGTCATGGGAGCACTGTGAGTTTTACATGTCTGAGGATCTGACTGGGACTACAGTGATGTGTCATGCAGCCAGACTTCAGGTTTAGTGGATATAGGGAAAGTGTTCCCTGTGTTATTTAAATTTTAACCTTGAAGTCCAATGCTCTCTAATACATCCTTAAACTTCTTTCCCTTTCAGGAGCAAATGGCTCGCAATCCATCTACTATTGTTATGTTCATTACAGGTAACACTTTAGATTAAATATTCAAAATAAAATAGTCAGTGTGGGATCATCCAATATACTTAGAAGTATTATTGGCTTAATCTTGGCTTACCGTGGGGTGGAGGGGAAGTTCCATACACAGCATTTCTCTTGACATTTTGAAGGTGGCAGGTAAATAGATCCACTTCCTCCATTCAGAGCTACTTTATACAAGGTTTGCATTTTGTGGATTAGTGGTAGAAAGGAGAATAATAAACTTGGAGTCCCTTAGAATTCCAAAAGATCAAAGGACAGCACACACAGCTCATGCTCGAAGGAAGAAGTGGTAAGTACACTTAATCTAACAGGAGTGGGAGAACTTGATAACACATCAGGGAAGCTAAGGATAATAATTTCTTGGTAGCTCAGCTTCAATCCAGTTTTGAATCACTAATAGTGACAAACAGTTGAACTCTCTACTTTTCTGTTGAACTCTATATTGCAATGCTTGGAAGATTTATGGCTGAGAAATTCTTGTGCAGAGAGCTGGTATGTGAAACTCTCTTCTTTGAAAATTAAATGTGACAGCTTGAGGGTCTGCCTAGCAATCAAGCTGTTCCAAAATAATGGCTGTGGGTGTGTGAAAAACTGTTCTCAGACAATGGCTGCAAGTGTACAAAATCCCAGAATGACATACAGCCTTAGTCTTCTGAGGTTGTAGAGGAGTGCAGAGTGTGTCTCTGATTTATCCCTCCTTTAAAAGAGAGGAAATACTGCAGTGTTCCTTAGAAGCTTTCCATATGGAATCCAAGTGATGAGACCCTGATTATAATGTTAAATACTTAGCTAAGGGATTTTTTGTTGGCTGTGTCATTTCTGGAGGATGCACCCTGAACTCTTTTGTTCTTAATTGGTTTCTCCAAATTATCCTTGTTGGTAGAATGATCTGGAATATTGATTGACTCATTTCAATAAGCCTGAGAGATTTTTATAAAAATAATCAAAGCTTTAAACTTTTTCCTTGAAGTATTCACTGTAATGTGCTTAGTGGTAAACTTGCCCATCCTTAGGAATGCTTTTCTTCCTTGGCATCTAGGTACATCTTACTTGGAATGGTTTACATCCTATGTAAACAAAGTTGTCACTGGAGGTTATCCTATCATCAGAGACCAGATTTTCAGGTATTGTGACTGGGATTTATAACCTCAGTGCCAGGTTTTGGTGTTGCTTCTACGTATGCTTACCTCTGCCCAAGTAGTTTTGGATATCTTATACAAAAGCTGGTGGTGGGAAGAGGAGAAAGCCCATGAAACTACTGAAAATAAAGATGTGAACCAGAATGCTTAAAGCAACTTTATTTTTTAACCAGATTCTTCAGAGCTTGTAACTTTGCATTAATGGGACCAGAATCTGGCATTATAAGTGACCTGAAGTTTAGCAAACAACATGATATTTATTCTGTGTGCCATGAGTGTGTTTTTGCTGCAGGACTGTTCAGAGTTATTAAAAAATGAAATGTTTCAGCTAATTGTTCTCTTGAATATGTAAATAAGCAGGACTTGTTCTGGTGTTTGAATCTTCATGCACTTGCAATTTCTTCTAAATACAATGAAGGACCTTAATTCTGTCAAACTGGGATGATGTAGAACCAAGTGCTTGGATCTGTAAATAAATTTGCTGCTAGTGTTTCTAGGTAGTTTTCTTTTTGTAATGACACATCCCTGTTTAAGCAAGTGTTTTTGTTAATATTAATTATTAATAATAATTAACCACTTCATATGTTTAGTTTTCTGTATGGAATGTGCAGAGCTGCCTGCAGAGTTAATGCTCTCCTCTCTGTAGGTATGTGCATGATAAAGATTGTGTTGCTACCACAGAAGATATCACTGTGTCTGTGTCCACCTCTTTTCTACCTGAACTCAGTTCTGTACATCCACCACATTATTTCTTCACTTACAGAATCAGGTAAAAATAACTGAATTAATTCTTACAATGCAAGATAGACCTGTGGAATGTTCAAAGCAAATTTATGCACAGCATTCAGAAATGTTCTGAAATGAACAGGAGGTGCACAACATGCTGTACTTTTTAATAAAATTGTCCTAATCATTGCTTGGTCAGGTACACAAAGTACTAGTCAAATTGGTAATTGCTAAAATACAGTGATGGGTAGGGGAAAGAAGTTGCAAGCAGCTCTTGTGATTTAGAAAAGGGTAAAAGACAGTGAAGCATGGAGGTGGATCCTGCCAGCTGATTTGGGTTACTTGAGTGGGTGTTTTCTTTTCCCAGTCTGCTTGGTGATCCCAAGGGCACTAAAGCGTTTCTTGAAAGTAATGTATTAAGTATGTTCTTTGACTTCTAGAATTGAAATGTCCAAAGATGCTCTTCCTGAGAATGCCTGTCAGCTGGAGAGTCGATACTGGAGAATAACAAATGCCAAAGGTGATGTGGAAGAAGTCCAAGGTCCTGGAGTAGTTGGTAAGTTAAAAATTACTGGAGAGAGTATTTAATATTCTTGTTATTAAAATTCTGTTATTGCCTGTTTGTCGGACTGTGGGCTTCGTATCAAAATCAGAGAAAAAGAGATGTGTCCCTCTGTTTTGGCTTTTAAGTTGTTTTGTAAGGGGTATCTGAACATCCTGCTACTTAACCCCTCTAGTTTTTTATAATATCAGTAATTACTGGGCATAATTTATGCATCCATTGGAATACAAATTGATCTGCCTGAGTCTGTTGTGGAGTGCAAATCTTTAGCAACTGCTAAATGGTAGATCTCCATCAGTCCTTACTATTGTGATGTAATATTCTATCCACAGGAGAGTTCCCAGTTATCAGCCCAGGGAAAGTCTACGAGTACACCAGCTGTACCACGTTCACCACAACCTCTGGGTACATGGAGGGCTACTACACCTTCCACTGCCTCTACAACAAGGACAGATTCTTTAACGTCACAATCCCTAGGTTTCATATGGTGTGTCCAGCCTTCAAGGTGTCCACAGCATGAATGGTAAGCAGAGATGCAGTTGGCTAAAACAAACCCCAAAACTATAAAAAAATCACAAAAATTGCAGTGCTGAATAGTGTTCATATTGCTCATTCCATACAAAACATGCCCCACGATTCAGAGCTCCTCACTGGTGCCTGCAGACGTGGCATTGCACGAGCTGCTTGGGTTTCAGAGCTCCCTCCTTGGTGGGAGCACACTCATTAATTTTGGCCATAATAATGTATCTCTCTATTCAGACATGCTCCAGTTAATGACAGGTTAAAAACTGTAGAGTATGTGATGTGCAATAGTTCTTGCTGAAAGTGCATTTCATAAAGTCACTTAATGATTTTGCAAATCACCAAGATACTTCACTTGCTGTTAATTATAATGTAGTTTTAGTTTGGAGATTGTGGGTTAATTATGTCATTTCTCCCTTTTCTATGACACATTTAGAGAAGAGCTCTTGATTTATTTTATCCCCAGTTTTTGTGCAAGCACTGAGGAGCTGTGAGCTTTCCCAGGAGCAGGCAGCTGCTTACACACTGTGACAGGTTTATCCCAGGATTTCAGACACTAATTTCCAGTGGCTCTAAGAGTAGGTGCCAGCAGATGTCGTGCTTCTAACAGAAAATGACATCTCTTAACTCTCACACATGTTTTTGGAAGTTGTAGCTGCCTTCCTGTCTAACTTCCTTCCCTTCAGCTGATTGGAAAGTAATTTGCTTTTCTCTGTTGCTCCACTCCTGTTCTAAAAGTAGTAATGACCCTTTTGTTTTTAAGTTACTTTAGTAAAAGATAACCTAAACCACCAAGACAATGGGTACAGCTGAGCTACTGAACTGTGGCTTTACATAATTGTAGGTATGGAATATTGAAACCCAGTGGATCCTTAGGAAGTGAAAGGTCAAGTAGTTTTGGCAAAACGATGTCTGTTGCAAATTAACTTTGGTTTTAGGAGATAGATCACAATATCTGCTTCAGCTAATGGGTGTGATAATGCAGCCCAGATTTTTCTAGGCAATTGTTAGTGCTTTCTTACAATTAACCAGAAGGGAAGATTTAATTTAAACCTGGGTGTGTTTTGTATTAGGCAACAAATCCAAATGAATCTGCAGTGGATGATGACCAGGATTCCACAGACACTGATGACTCCTGAGATCCACATACAGTGTTGGACATTCCTGCACCCTCTGGATGCTGCCATGTCACACTCATGGGATTTTTTCCCAAACAGTTTGCATAAGCTGGACTCTTTGGGGCTAGTGAATAGGAATATTTCTGACTGTTGTAAATGAACTCTGTTGCACATCAGAGCAACTAGCATGAATGTTGGTGCCAGTTCTCATATTCATTAAGAGTATAACTTCTGTTTCCCTGGTTTGAAGTGGGGGAAGAGGGAGGAAAACCAGGGAAGGGAGAGGAAGAGGAAGGTGTTTGGGCTTTGTTTACTTTTTTCTGAAGTGCGAAACAGCTTGATAGTCCAAGGTACTCATATCTCACATTTTTAAAGTATTGCCTACTTATGATCATACTGCAAATATGGTGTGGGGATTTGGTTTTATACAAAGCATTAGAAGGGTGTATCCTGTTGTCCTTTCTTGTGAGTTTCTGCTCTGGATAACTGCTGCTAAGAATGAAATTTGCGGTTTGGTCTGAATATCCAGTTTGGGTGAGATTAGGTGCTGTTATGCTGTCTTTTTTTTTTTTTTAATTAACATAGTAACAGCAAAAAATTCTGGTCATCAAAATGTTTAAATTAGGGATGAAACTGGCCTTATTTATAGACAATCTGTTTGTCAGTTGGATTTTATGCTAAGTGACTCTGACTGGAGAATGCCTCTGGGAATGTAGTGTCCGTGCATAATCTGCCACTTGTTAAGTAAGGAATTTCTCAATGACTACAGAGTATGGATTTGTAAATATGTTTTGAGGTTTTTTTCTGTTACATGATGTTTGCTGTTGTCATAGGAGACAAATTTATGTCATGTATTACATTTTCCTGAGCCCTAGATGGATTTTTGTAACTGAATAAAAAACGAAAAAAAATAGGAGGCTGGCAGAACAGCAGATGACTAGAAAATTTATATTTAAAGAAGTATCTGTTTGCTTTATTGTTTTTATTTTGTTTCCGTTGTCATTAATAAACAACTGCCTCTTTTGTTCTCAAGTGCTACATGGGACTGTTTTTGCCAATACTTGAGCAATAATTTTGTGACCAGCGCTGGTGTAGTCAGTTCTTTCTTTTGACAGCCAGAATTTGTAGGTTTTATGAGGTATACTGGTATGTGGTTCCAGCTCAAACTTTCCATTATTGACTAATTTCCAGATTTCTCTTTTTTTTTTTTTTCTTTTTGCAAGTCCAGGCATTGGATTCTTCATGTGCTCAGCTTTCCCTGGTGCATTTTTCACAGTGGCACAAGGTAGAAAAATAAATATTGAGTCTGATCCCTACAGCAATCGTTAGGTGAAACATCTCCAGAAACAAAACCAGCTTGTGTTGTCCCTCACAGGAGTCAGAACAACACTGAGTTGCTGTAGTGCTTCCAAAGCGCGAGGATTTTTGAGGATTACCACACTATTAACCTGTGTAGGATAGGAAATTTCCACAGAAGTGTTGTCAAGGATCAGTACAAGAAGGTTTTAGTGGAACTAGACTTACTGCAGGGCTGTCAGTGCACTGTGTTTCCAAGGACAGATAACACTCATGGTTGGAGGCTGTTCTTGGGAAGTTTCCTCCCAAGATCTCTATGTTCTAGTGCAGTGGAATCAGCTCAAGGGCATGGGACTCTATGCAGCAAACACTGCCAACTCTTGGCAATTTCACTCATTTTTGGGGAGTGGTTCTGAGCTGGAATTCTTGCTCTCTGTGGGAGAAGTCAAGATCCAGGACAGTGCTGTGCTTTCAGCCCCTGAGCACTGTGGTGCCAGGGTTTGAGGCCTCAGCTTGGCACAGCTGGTGACAGAGGGGTCTGGAGTGAGGAGGGAACCAGGCGGGGAATGGAGGGATTGCTGCTCCTGCCCTGAGCACGAGTGTGTGTTTGTAGCAGACCAAAGGGTATTTCTTTGCTTCAGGCTGCTATTTCAGCACAGGGTGTTTCCTGGAGCTGCCAGCAGCGCTGCAGCCCATGGTGTGCATTTGAAGTGGGGCTGAAGCCAGTGGGTTTCCTCACCCCTCCCAAGAGATGTGAATCACACAGTCATGGAATCAATGTGAAATGAAAACCAGAGGATTTGGTGATGTTTGGCAGCACTGCTGGGCTGTGGGAGTGTTCACTGAGCAGCAGGAGAGAGCTGAGTCGAGGTCCCGCTGCCACGGGCAGCACCTCACTGCTCTGGGTGAGCAGAGGTGTGGGGCAGGGTCGCTGCAGTGCCTCCAGCTGCCCAGCACTTCCTGTAGTCACTGGAATGTCCTTCCCTTCAGCCACCGTCCTGCAGGCTCAGCTGAAGCTCTGCCACCTTCTGCTGACTCAAATCTGACTCTGATGCTTGGTTAGGACTTCACCTGGCCAGGTAAAACCAAGGTGGTCAAACACCTGTGACTCAGCTCGTGGTGAAACCCTGGCACATCCAACACAAACATGTACCTGGTCTGGTCCTTTTTCTGTCCCTATGCTCAAGTCTCTCCATAATTGTTCTGTAGAATTCCTTCAACATTTTTGTGGGATTTTGCTGGCTGAATGGTTTCATGGAAGGAACCTTTGGCCACAATTTCTTTGCTATGACTGCATCACAGAGAGAAAAACAAGTGGTGTGCCAGCCATTGAAATAAAAAAAAACGCAACTGAAAGTTGCTGTGCAAGTTATTCCAGTGTTCTGGTGCTGGTGTTATTTTTTCTGTCATTGTTTAATTTCTCAAAATTTATGCAAAGAATTTAAGGTGCAAAATTCAGGTCAAGTTTGAAATACCATTTATCTTTGATGATACAGATAAATGTGTGCTCTGTTGGAGGAACTGTTGCCAGATTTTGGGAAAGGAAAACATAAATATTAAGCTGTGGCTGAAGTTCCTTGTTCCCCATTCCTCAGCTAAGTGAATTAATATGGGATTTTTTTCTATCATATTAAATGAGGGAATTCTCATTTAGTAAGCTACATCCAATAATCCACAAACATCTTACTCTTATATCCCTTTGCTTTTATTTATGGCTTAAACAAAGGCAAAATCTTTTAGAGAGAAAATAATATACTGAGCTGGCTGATAACACACCAAGAGAATCTGAGTGATTTAGGATTTGCATTAGGTTTAGTAAATAAATGGGCAATTTAGGTGGGATAAAAAAATAAATCTAAGAATCCTATAAAATATAACTGGTAGTTTTACAAGTAGTTCATATTGTCCTCAAGTCAGCACTGAACTTTTTTTTTTTTCTAGATAGCATGGATCTAAGTATTAGTAAAATACTTTTGGGGTCCTCATTTCTATTGCTGTTCAATGTTTTCCTGGGTTGTGAATGTTTAAATCTGTATTCAGGTACCTCTGAAAGAAAGTGCCATTTCCCAGTTTCCTTTGTGTGTTCTAAAACCCTTCAGTGTTTTCATGAATCTGTTAATGCATACCATGAGGTGTCTGGGGAGACCTTAGAGCACCTTCCAGTACCTGAAGGGCCTCCAAGAAAGCTGGAGAAGGACCTTGGACAAGGGCCTGGAGTGACAGGGCGAAGGGGAGTGGTTTTTAAGTGACAGAGGGTGGATTTAAATGGGATATTGGGGAGAAATCATTTAATCAGAGTACGGTAAGGCCCTGACACAAGTTTCCCAGAGAAGCTGTGGCTGCCCCATCCCTGGCAGTGTCCAAGGCCAGGCTGGATAGAGCTTGGAGCAACCTGGGATATTGGAAGGTGTCCCTGTCTATGGCAGGAACGAGATGGTCCTGAAGTTCCGTTCCAGCCCCAAAGTGGCGATGGGCGCAGGCACGGCCGCATGACGCGTGCGACAGGCTGGCACAGGCGTTACTGGAAGCGTTCCCGGCCGGTGGGAGCGGGGAGCGCAGGAGCCCCCGCCGCCCGGACTGGCGGAGCGCTTCTCCCGCCTTCGGCTCCGTCAGCCGCTCCCGGCCGCCGCACCGCCCCGCCCCGGAGGCGGCACCGCCGGGAGAGGCAGCACCGGCTGAGGCAGAATCGCATCCTCGCTCCTCGCACACGCCAGGATTTGCCCGGGAAAGGTGAGCGGGACAAGCCCGGAGCAGCGACGGCAGCGCCGGGAGCCCGGCGAGGCCAAGCGGTGGCGGCACGGAGAGCGCGCAGGTCCCCGCTGCGGGGGAGAGAAGGGGGCAGAAAGCGGGAGAAAGGCGGCTTTTCCCGGGAGCTGCGAGGAGCGGGGGGCAGCGTTTGGGTGGAACTGTGTGCTCGGCCCGGGGCAGGTGTGTCCCGGCCGTGGCCGTGCCCTGAGTCACGGCGGCCGCACCGCAGTGCGCTGCGCTGCGCTGCGCGGGCCGGGCGCGGGGCCGAGGCACGGAGCGGCCGCGCTCGGCGGTGGAAGGCGGCCAGGAGGCAGCGGCACCTGCCCCGCCGCGTCCGGGCACGGCACGGGGTGACCGCTCCCGCAGGGATGCGGCTCGTGGTCCCCTTCCCCCTGTCCTTTCCCCTTTCCCCCCTGCTGTCATCTGCGATGACAGCAGCAGCAGGTCTTGTCCGCCTGCCTCCTCCCAGGTGGGACTGCAGAGAAATCTGGTTTCACAACCGGGCACTGAGCCTTCCCTGCTGTAGCAGTTACTGTTTCTTGTCATTGAGATGCGTCGGATGCTTGACTTAAAACACTAATTTAGAAAATTCAGTTTAGGAGATGTTTTCTCCTTTAATTTCTTTTAAACCATGTTGTGAATTGCTGTATAGATAGATAGATAGATAGATAGATAGATAGATAGTAATTGTTTTTCAAAGGTTGGAATTTTCTAATGTCTCACACAGAAACAATTATTTTCCCAAAAGTAGATGCATTGAATTACTACTGTTTTGCTGGCTGTGATGATTTTTATTCATCTGCCTTATATTTATGCTGGTCATGACTTGGTGTTGCTAAAAGGCAAAGCTGTTTTTGTCTGCTGACACATGGGTGACTGAGGACTCCTGGAAGATGGAGAGATTCCCAGGGTAGTTCTGTTTGCTGTCCAGAAGGGCTCTTGCTGTAACCACCAGACTTTACAGCACTCCTGTAGATCCACATCACTGAGGGACGAACCTCTGGCCTTAAAAGGCTTTTTGCAAAGTTGTTTACCCCAGAAAATAAACTCATCTTGCACATTATGGTTTTGTTTTTTATAGTTTTCCTTCTGTTCAACAGTAAGTCATACAGAGAGGAGAGAAAAAAGAGCAGGTTGGTTTTTTTAGTCTTTGGATGGAGTTTCTTAAAATTCTTTTGGATAGTTTTGGTTTTTTTGTTTGATGAGGTTTGAGGTTTTTTGTCAGTAGAAAAATTAACTGGACTGAATGTTAAGAAGCATTTAAATACTTTTTTGTTGTGAACCCATCTTGTCAAGTCCACAGTCACTGTCCTGGGAGGAAAAGGACATCTTAACATGGTTAAGGTCTGCCATGCTAAAGTCTTCTAGTTGTAGGCAGAATTAACAGCAGTGACTGTTTCACTACAGTTTTATCAGATGTAAAACTTGTTATTTGAATACCTTTAATATTTTGGAACTTTGAATGCCACTTGGGCTTTAAAGACAAACATAAATCATGTCCTCCTAGGACAAGTGTGGTCCTTCTCTCCCTTGCTGTGTCTGCTTGATGCCTCCTCGGAATATCCCACTCTGCAGTAGCAGAGGTTTTTCAGTAGGAGCTGTGATTGTAGTTCAGAGTCTGTGTGCAGAAATCTGTCTGAGAACTCTGCTTTGCAGCTGCCAATGTTTAAAAAATTCCTGACCTTCCCATCTCACTGCTGCCTACAGACTGCAGCAGCCATGGAGACCTGAGCCACTGCTGCAGGCACTTTGTGAGTTATTGCCTGTGTCAGTCCCTCAGTGAGAGGGAGAAATTTTGGGAGAGGACAGGCAAAAGCTCCTGCAGAGCAGCCAAACCTCTTGCAACCCCATGAGAGAGGAGAAAGGACAGCAGTCTGGCTCCAGGGTTACTGGGGAATTGCTGAAAGAGAAAAAGCATTTGAGACCTTTCTTTTTGTTAGGTGCATTTGTAGCTGTGAGAAATTGAGGGTCCTGTTGAATGGTCTAATCAGAGAGGAGAGAGGAGACCCATCTGAGCCTGTCAGGGCTCAAATATCAGTTCTGAAAATAAAAATCCTGTTCTCAGAATAAAAATCCTGCCTTGGAAAGTGCAGTTATTTTTCTCTCCTGTGTTTCCCTGTTTTGCTTTCAGTTTTATACTGAAACAAGTCTTGAAACCTCGGTTCATTGCCAGGCACTTTGCTTTTAAATAGAATAAACTTGTAATATCTCTTTATGCCCTCAAATTAGGGAAGAAGCATGACCAAGATGAACTGCGTCCTGCTGACCACCTGCATTGTTCTGATTGCTTTTTGTGGCTCTGGTGAGTTGAAGAGAGGGACTTTGTGGTTCAATGTTATGGCAGAGGCTGAGAAAATCATGGGAAAAATGCCAGAGGGAGGAAAAACAGTGAGAAAGGCCTGGATTATTTAATACCACTGTGGGGAATGTCAGTAACCATCGAAGCAGGGCTCAGTTTCTGTTCTGATTGCCTTGGGTCAGGAGAGAGATTCAGGGACAGGATGTGGTGCTGCTTAACACAACAGAAAACTGGTATTTTGCTGCTAGAAAATGGGATTCACTCATGTGAACTGGAAACCAGTGTGTAATATGAGAGGGAAAGGAGATGGAATTAAAAAATGGATAGAGTAAAACTCAGCTGCAGGTTATCTGTCATTGCCTGGAAAAGGCAGTCTTCAAGAGCAGATAAAAGGAGCAAACTAGTATCTTGTTCTGCATGCAGATAATGGTGTTTTTAAAAGTGACATAAATACATGCTTCAAGATGTGCCTCTCAAAATTGCCAGCCTCAATTGGTGCACTGACATGAGCTTGTCAATTTTAACTGAAGTCTTGAGTTTAATAATTTTAGCTGAAGTCTTGAGCTTAATAACCAGGCATATGTTTTGTGACAATTAGATGCAGATAAGTGATTCTTCCTTTTTTTTTTCCTTTTCCTTTTTAATGCTGCTGCTGCTGTCTCAGTAGTTTATTACTCAGTGAAGATAAACCCTTGTTGTCTTAGGTTTTACCTTAAGATGTTACCACTGTGACAACAGCCCTACCCTGTGCAGGACCAACAGCACCTGCTTAACAACTGAAGACACTTGCTTGCAGTTGAAATTTGGTATGTACAGTGTCCCACAGACCTAAAATAAACCCACTTGGATCAGCTTTCATTGCCTGGATGTCTCTAATCCAGCCCTAGCATGCATTTCTCAGCCTCACTCCAAAGGAGCTTGCAAATACCCCTGAAGGTCATGCTTATATCCCAGGAATAATGTAATGATTTAGATAGGTGAGTTGTAGCTGTACAAGCATGCACATAGATAGCTGTATATCCAGATTTAAAAAATAAGCAAACAAACAAAAACCCACACAAGGGAGCTGGAAAAAAAATAAAGACAGCATTGAATTTCAAATACAATTTGTTACTCTATGAAAGCAGATAAAAGATGCATAGCCCACAAAATAAAGCTGCAGATGAATGGCTCGGTCATTTATGAATTGACACTGTTAAAATAAATTCTCTTTTTCCTGAAGTGATTTTTGTCTCAGGATGGACATCTTTAACTAGATCAGATTGCTCAGAGTCTGGCCTTGAATGTTTCCAGGGATGGGACATCCACCACCCCTCCGGACAATCTGTGCCAGTGTTTCACCACCCTTGTCTACTTTTCCAGTTCTGTCTTCTGCACTTTCTTCACTGAGAGCCTTGTCAAGTGCTAACCCAGGCTGCTCAGAGCAGTGCTGGAGTCCCCATCCCTGGAGGGATTTAAAGGCCATGTGGATGTGACACCTGGGGACATGCCTTAGTGGAGGGCTTGGCAGTGCTGAGTTAAAGACTGGACTTGATCTCAGAGGTCTTGTTCAGCCTAAATGGTTCTGTGAAGGCTGAGCTGGCTGGTGGTGCCAGGTGATCACTAAAGCTCCACCCTGTATTTCCCTGTGGGTGAATTGGATACACACTGCTACATTCCTAGTGAAAGCAAATTTGGAAACTTCTAAACACCTAAACTGTGACAAAACCAAACCTATAGGACTGGTGCTGGGGTCACAAATGGCCCATGAACTACAGGACACAAGAATTTACAAAAATTGTCCCTTCTGGAGAGGGTGAGAGGCCAAGCCTGGCGATCTGTTCCTGAAATTTCATGTCAAATTCTCATTCCCAGTTTGCTACGAAATTGGGAGTACATTTCATACCTTATTAACCTTAGCTGCTGTGCAGAGTGCTGTGGGTGGGACTGTGGTCAGACCTTCCACTCTTTTCACAGAATATTTCTTGGTAGGAGGTTTGTGCTGGGTTTGTGCAACACATTTCTGGGTGTGGGGTTGAAGAACCAGACCATGCAGCTTCTGCCTCCCCTCACTGCCCCCCGATGCCATGGCAGCACAGACCACAAGGCCTCCATCCAATTTCTGTGTTTACACCATGGGCCCTGTCACAGATTGAGCTTTGCCTTCTCCTCACAGTTTTATTCTCCAGCAGTGGCAGTCTAAGCACTGCTTCTCTCCCTGTACCAAAAACGAGGTTACTGTCAATACTCTCTTAATCTGTTTAATTTTTTTTCTTCCATAGGTAAATTGAGAACTTTCTCCTGCTGGAAAGCATCCCAGTGCAGTACGAATGAAATTGCTGATTCCTTCCTGTTGGATAATTTTGAATTCTTTTGCTGCCAACACGACCTGTGCAATGAGAGTGCAATTACTGGGGTTAACAAAGCAGCCTTCAGTATTGCTTCTGTAATGGCCATGTTATGGATGCTCCTGTAATAATCTTGATTTGTAAGCTGTCTTTTCAAGATGAAGTTACACAAAACCATTAACTCTTTTTTATATAGCGTATTTTCAGCTACTGTCCGTAGGCAGAAACATCCCCATGTAATTTTAAGTTGTTTCCCAAGGTTCTATCTGTTAAATCACTGCCTGCATTCATGGGAAGGAGATGTGTGTTGTTACCAGTTGTTGGGTGTTTTGATCTGTCCCCCTGCTCATGGGGAAGATCAGCTCTTGTGAAATCACGTCACCTTGTGGAGAACCTGGACAAACTCCAGTGGGTGATGTGAAGGAGAAGGAACACTACAGCTTTTCTGCTGGAAACTGTCATTTTTTTTTCCTGTCCCATAAACTGTCATTATTTTTGGTTGGCATTTCTGTGGGTTTTGATTTGTTTTGCTTTGGATCCTCCTTGTCAGAAACCAAGCAGTGGATTTGCCCTCAACAGAAGAAGTGTTGGATCATAAGTGTACCTTGCTGCAGTCTTTGTGATGAATATGGAAATATTCAGTTTCAAGTCATGTAAACACTTTGTTCCCATCACTGTACCTTTTTTTTTCCTACAAGCCAATGATATAACCTTGTCAAGTGCTGTTATTTTGGGAAAAAGCATCTACATTTCTTAAACCAAAACCAAAATATTGCTGTAAGTGAGAAACACTTCTCTTTTTTTAATATATATATTTCTGTGAGCATGTAGACAACATGTGATAGCTTTTTTTTTTATTTTCCTCATACATTATCCATGCTTAGGATTTTAAGTGAGCATGTGCTTTGCACTGAGTATTTATTGGTATACTGAAAATTAATTATAAAATGCTAAGGAGTTGAAGTGGCACATGTAGATTACTTCCTCACCTAGTTAGCTTTTGGGTTTTGTTGAAAACAACGACATGTAAACTTAACCTTTCAAGCTTCCACCTAAGAGTATTAAAATCTTGCAGAACTTTCTTTCCATGAATGCCAACGCACAGTATAGGTGTGTATTTATATAGCATGAATAATACCTGCTCCATCTGTAGGTGTGACAGATCAAATTCTGAAATACTTACATCGCTCTGCTCTGTGGTGGAGACAGACCTAGGGACATCTCTGGTATCTGGGGCCCCTCTCAGTCAGGTGGGATGCCAAATCCTCCTTTTTCTTCTTCTGGAGCTGCTGGCATATCCCTACCAGAGTTGTGTCCATTGCCAATGGGATATCCTCCTCCTGAGGACCCCCACTTGTGCTCTTGACACCAGTGACACCAGTTCACCAGTCACAACAAGGGTATTGTTCCAAATCCCTGATGTGAGCCACAATGTACCTTTTGGTTGAACTTATTGTAGCTATGAACGTGTCCTGGGATCTCTCCCATCACTCGAAATATGGAAGTCATTCTGTCTTTGTTTAATAAAAATGTCTAAAAAGAGGAACGTGGAGTGTGTGGTGATTGACTGGTGTTTACAGCTGGATAAAACTCCAGTGGTTTCCATGGGAGGTGCATCCATGCTTCCCATTCAGAGACTCAGCAAGTTCCAAGTAGACTTCTCTCCTTCCCTATTTTTATTTCCCACCTGATTGAAAACAGACACTGGAAGACAGCAATTTCTGCACAATGACTTTTTCCATTGCTGCAGCACCATTTGTCAAACTCAGGCTTATTTCTGGTGAAAAAGTATTAAAGCACTGACTCAGTATAAATTGGGAGAAGGTTTGCAGCAGAGAGGTATCTTTTGTTGGACAAGGTGATAGATTCCTTATGCTTAAATTATCCCGATGGCAGCATTTTTTCTCTATTATATTGTCAATGTCTCTTTTTCGATGGTGGTACTTTTAAACTTGTTTCATTGCTGTATGGCTTGCATATATAAAATATTCTCTTTTTTGTTAAGTACAAAAAGAAACTGTATTTTTTGTGTCTAATCTTCAGTCAATCATTTTTACTATTTCTTTTTTGATAGCCTTGAACACTTGGTCTAAATTATACTTTATTGTTTCTCTTCTAGAAGCAGCCTATGCAATGAGTCCTTGTGTTTTAATTGTGTTACTTTCTTTTTGTAAAGATCAACCAGAACATGATTTAGTTCCTGTAAGGTTTGCATTTTCTGAGTGTGGCTGTGCTGACTGCTGAGCTCTCTCCTGCCGGTTGTTGAACAGTGACTGCTCCTTGAACTTTGGCATTTCTCCCCCTGCTGCTGTGTTACGCCCAGATTTGCTGGCCAGTCCACAAAGAGGACCATTAAAACCAAGAGGGACACTAAAACTTTAGTTCAAGTGTTAAAGTATTGAAATTTGTCCAACTCCGAGTCCACCAAGGCTCCCTAAGTCCTCTGCAAAGCTGTTTTCCCCCCGGTCAGCCCCAGCCCCTGCTGGTGCCTGGAGTGATTCCCAGCCTTTGGGGTGGGTGTCACAAAGTGGTGCCTGAAACCCAGGGACTCCTGACTTCGGGCCTCCCTCAGTGGGAATATCAGCCAGATATTTTGTGTGGTTCAGCTGTGTCCTCTAAGACCCGGGACAGCGCAAGATAAACTCGGGGTGAGTGGCTGTGCCGCTGTGCAGAGGCGGCTGTTCCCCCTGCAGTGACCGCTGGGTAACTTGTCACTGTTGCCGGGGATGTTTTGGTTTAGTTTTGTAAGTATCCAAGTGGTTTGCTCTGTTCTGAATTAGTGGCGTGACTCAAACCTCATCTTTTGAGTGTGCTTTTTGTGCCACTACACATCGTTTATGTACTAATGGTCATCTGATCATCCAAGAATATTCTTCCCTACATCTGCTTCTCAGTTGCTCTATAACCAGCAATCTCATTTTTTGGGGGGACACACAAATTACATAGCAACAAGGAGGAGAAGTTAACAAATGGAAGCTTCAGCAACAGCAGGAATTCGTTCTTGTGATCTGTTTTTACCATGCTGGTGACCAGGTGTCCTTTGACTTGAACCTGGGCATGAAGAAGCCTCCTGGTACTGGTAGGAATGTGGGGCTGATACACCTGGTTGAGAAGAATTTGGCTTTATCTTGTGTGAAATTGTTCTCTAGTTTTACCATCCCTCATCAAAGATGAGGTGGGATGTCTCTGTGCTATTTTAGGATGCAGGAAATTGTGAAAAGAAGCAGATTCATGGTGAAAAACAGACAGGCAGAGCAAGCAATGTCCTCTCACTGCTTTTTGGTGTGAGAGGAATGAGGAGGCTGACCAGTGAGCAGCTTTGTTTTGTACAAAAGGAGTAGCTAAGATAACAGAACAGTCCCAGCAGAGAGCTGCACTTTAAGTACCTCGCTGTTGCACTAACTGGGGCATCTGGATAGTGCTGTTATATAAATATTAAATGCATTTAACAACAGTGGTGTCTTCCTCCAGCTGGAAGAGAGTTTAATGTGTCTGAATCTCTGTGTGTCTCCAAGGGCTTGGATCTCACTGGTGAATACAGTCAGTATTCACAGCAGGGGAGTTTGCCTATGCCTAAACATCCAAGAAAGCGTTGTCTGTGAGATCCCCATGTTTATTGAGGCAGAAACTGCACTTTCTGGCTCCACACAAGGTGAATATTGCACTAACAGCACAGTGCTAGCACCATTCTGCATTTTGGAGGGGGAGAAGGGAGTGACTGGCTGTGAGATGCCCAAAAGAAGTGGGTTGTCATCCCCATTCCCATCTTTCCAAGAATAATTTATACACTGGGATAAAATGAAGACCTGCAGATGATATTATTTTTATGGGTATGACAACTTACAGCATAGGGAAGACTGTCCTGGAACCTAGGAAATGACAAATTAAAAATACTTTTGGTTTCTTCCTCCTAAGTGGAATGAGTCCCAAAAAAAGGGTTTGGAGCAGTTTCCCTCAGGAATAACAAAATCTCTGCATGTGATCCAGTGTTGGTTCTGTTAAGAGATAAGCAGTGTTGAATTGATTCAGATGCCTCTGAACTCATACCCCAGCACCTTGTGAGTCCAGCTCAGTTATTCATGGCACACCAGTGCTGTTCAGGAATGACAGCCTCACCACTCCTCACTGCACAGGGCTGCTTTGGTGCTTGATGCAATTCAAACCAGCCCCTCACACCATTTTGGTAGATAGGGATGGGAGGGAAGCACCTGCACTCCGGTTTTCTCCTCTCTCACAGGGCTTCAGAGATGCTGCTGTGGGGCAGGTTTGGAGAAGGGCTATGGAGATGCTGCAGGATAGAGATAAAATCACAAAGGCTACAGGCTGAGAGGATGCTGTGGTCAGATTCACTATGGAATTTGTTTGGACACTGCTGCAAGTCACAGAAGCCTTATTCTCCAGAGGATTCTCCAAGGAGTACTCTGTGCCACGTGCAAGCCTGTGGTTCTGGACTTCATTCCATGCTCAGACTGCTGTTTCCAGAAGATGCTAAAGTCTTGCAGGGAACTTCAGGCATCCATCATCATCAGCTGTCGTGTTCCTAAGTGGCCAGGGCTTGGGTGAGAACATGCACAGTGTCATTGTTCAGCTCACATCCGAAAGGAACAATGCTGAGTGTTGCACCAGGAAAAGATTAAAGAGATTAAAATGACAGCCACATCTTGAAATCAAATGACTTTTAAAGTCTGATGAGTTTCTTCTTTCCTGCTCCCAGTCATGGTAATGCTGTAGGATCCTGTGAATTGAGGTTTATTCTCTGTTCTGTGGGATGAAGTGATGCTTGTCTGGAGAATGGTGGGGCTGTAGCCCAGAACCCAGAGCCAGTTATCTCTAGAAATTTGGGGTTTGCACACAGATAAAAGGAATATCTAAAACATTACAAAATGCAAAATAAAAATGCTGCTGATACAAGGCACAGCTTCTTTTTGTAACTGCATGTTTTACCCTATAGCAAGCTGGAGATGGTTTTCTTTTTTTTCTGCTTAGAAAAAGGATTTTCAATCCATTCCTCTCCCTGAAAGTGAGATCAATACAACAATTGTTATGAAAATTCTCTTTCATAATAATACAGTAGCCAGTTTTTCTAGTATGAAA
>VWZV01015316.1:642906-699821 GCA_013397155.1 Irena cyanogastra | reverse complement strand
GCCCCGATGGAGCCGGGCAGGACGGGTTGGGAGTGTGGGAAAGGGTGGAAATGACTCATTGGAGCTCTCTGCGCCCCACATGCACCTGCACTGGGTCACTCTTACAAAATACTGCTTCTCTTGTATTATATATCTATTTATATATAATATATTTATTATGGAAAGTAAGTAACAATTAATGTTAATTTTTAAATGTGGTCAGTGTGACTAAGAGATCGTGTTTATAACAGGTCCAAGTAATAGCTATATGAATGTCTCAATATATTTTTACAGGATGTCTGTGGTTTAGTTAACGCTGTTTCGGTTTGTGCTGGGTGTTGTATGTTCATGCAGATTTTGGCCAAGGTTTTCTCCAGGAGCTTTTAGTTCGTATATGGCACAAATCTTTTGAAAACAAATTTAGTTTGTTCTGCAGAAGAACCAGCATCTTGGTGGGCAAAAGCAAAAGCATGCAGGTACTGGGAGAAAATAATTAAATAAAAATGTTTTTCTTTCAGTGCGTGTGTTTCCATCACCAAATTATTTCGGGGAATGGGTTTAGAATAATATTAGGCTTAGCTGGGTTTTTACACAGTTTGTTTTTCTGCTGTAGGCCTGTGGCAGAGAGGAGGGAGGGGACTGCCATCATCTTCCTCAGCAGGGAGAGCTGGAATGAGCTGCTGCCCAAATCTGTCATGTGCCCCTTGTGCTGGGCCCTGTGGTCTCTGACTCAGGGGACTGAGGAGGCTGGAAAGTGCCCAGATGAATAATACAAGATTAGGGTTTTTTTAGCTGGATTTGGCTGCAGCTGGTAGGGGATGAGGTAGGAAGGCAAAGCTGCCACTGGGGCTTTTCTTTTTGGTAACATCCTGTTGTGATCAGAGCTGACACCTCAGCTGTACTTTGGGCATTAGGAGAAAGCTGTTTTATAAAATTAAGCTGCATCTGTTGTGTCTCGTGGAAGTTGTGGAAGATAAAGAGTTGAGGGATTAGAGCTTTAACTAAAGATTGCAGCTTTAGCTTGCTGTCTGTACCCCAGAAAAAAGCAAAACTTCGTTGATTTCATGCTGGGTGGGAAAAGCTGGTCAGTTTTGTTTCCCTACTTGATTTTGAAAACTTGTCAGTGTTTAGTGTCACTGATGTAAATAAAAAATAACACCAGGAAGGAGCCGTTGAGGTATTCAGGTAGGAATGCTGGCAGGTGAGACCAGCAAAATGATTGTGTCAGTCAGAGCTGGAAGTGAGCTGAAATATTTACAAATGCACCACCTTCTTCCATTTAGTGAGTCATTCTGGCCTCTTTGTACCTGGGTAACCCTTAAGTGTGTCTGAAAGTGAGCTTTCCACTGGGAACTTTTCACTTGCAGGGGTTTGATGTTACAGTTCTGCAGTAGTTCTGAGAGGAGGGTTTTACTCACAGATTCTGCAATTCCCATCCTCACACCCATGGCTCGTTTGCTGATTTTCATGTTAGGAAAGATCCTTAGGAGGATCCAGTATGGCCTTGTAGTGATGTGGGCTACAGGTTGCAGTCTGTGGTTCCTGGGTTGAGCTTTGGAGTGATGAACTGCTTTAAAGGCAACCTCTGCTGTCAGGCTGCATTCTTTCAAAGATAAGCTGTGTGCTAATGGTTGCTATAAATTGCTTTCCAAATTCGGGCCTGCTCTGTGGATGTGTGGTTCAGAAGTCTGTAGTACAGAATGGGAAGGACACATGATTATCCTCTGGGTGTTGCTAGTTGAGAGTGACAATTACTGAGCAGGTGCAGTGCTGGTTGTACTTTTCAGATAAGCAGCAGTCACAGCAATTCAAGCAGTTTGATGTTATTTAATGGTTTTAGCCTTAATGTGTGATTTTTTTAGAAATCTGTAATCCCTGCTTTCCTGCAGTGACAGGCAGTGTTTAAGGTCAGGTTAAATATTAGCAAACTATATGTGGTTTGTATTTTCTATTTATATGTTGGAGAGGCAGCTGTGCTGAATAATACTCCATGGCATTTACTCTTTAAAGATTTCTCTGGATTATTTTTGGAAGTATTGGCGTTTTACTGACTGGCAGTTTTTAGAAAAGGCACGTTGAGCATGTTTTGTACATAATGAGAAATGTTATTTCTCAACAACTGGTGGTGTAGTGGAGACCAGAGGCGCTGTCAGAACTGAGCAAATCACTCTCAAGCATTTCACAATGAGATACATAGAAGTATGAATTAATTACAGTTAATTGAGTCCCTGATACTTACTGTGGTATTATTTCATTTATGTTTCCATAGCCATCGTGAAACTATGTGGAAATGGGGTAGTGGAGATGATTCTCCTTCCAAAACAGCAGTAAGTACTGAATTACTATTAATATCTTTTTAAGACTCTCTGACACAGAGAATGTTTCATTTTTCATGCACTAGCCATATCTGTTTTCTGTTTTATAAAGCAGTTGTTTGACTAGTTTTACCGTGACAGTTTTAGGGCTCTGAAAGTTGGGTTGTGTCCTTATTTCTTATCTCCTTGATATTTAATCTCTCGTGCCTGCCACAGCTGCTGTGCTTGTCCTCACTCTGCTTATCCTGCCTTAAGGAAACATCTGTAGGAGTTACATAAGCTCCATCCTCAGGGTATCTTTGGGTAGAGTAGGTTCAATATCAATATTTTATGGGTATTTATTTTATTTAGCAGCACTGCTGGCTGTCACAAGACATGTCAGGGGAATGAGGAAGTTCAGGTGTGCATACCTAAAAATGCTTGGATGGTTTTGCTGTATTTCAAGCCAATATTGCTAAAGCAGCTCATAAGGTTTAGAATTCCATGTGGCTTGGTGAAAACAGCCTGCTGTAAGTATATACAACCCATGGAATTTTTGCATTGCATTTGCTGACTGTTGTAATAAAGAGGGGCACGAAGTGCAGGCGTTTGAGGAGCAGTGCTGTGTGCCCCGTTTGGCAGTTTGGAAGCACCCTGGATCTCCCCAGGTTGAATGTTCCCCTGGATCTCTGCAGGCTGCAGGCTCCGGGGATGTGGGAAGCGCGGTGGTGACGGATCTGACGGAGCAGCTGACGAGCACTGAGCAGCTGCTGGCACAGCTGAAGGAGCTTGTCAGGGAGAAGGATGCTGAGCTCCGGAGCAAAGATCTTCAGTTAAAGGTACTGGCCATGTATTCATGTCAAAATCATTGTTTAAAATCCCCCTTCAGTCATTTTGTCATGTTTTACAAGCTTCTAGTTCTGTTACAGCAGCTCTAGGATGGTCACAAGGAGCCGTTCTGGGGTCTGGACATTGCTGCTTGTTCCCAGCAAGTGTTCTGTTCTACGATTGAACCAGAAGGAATTTATGTCTAATATCCTGAAGGCTTTTTGGGGCTTGTTACTCTTTTTTAAAAAATCATAAGGTTGATGTCTTCCTATGAGATATTTCTTTCTGCCCTTTTTATTTGTGGATGTGAACAGCCAAGTTAAACTACTGCATGTTTTAAAACTCACTGTATATTGAGTTGTCTTCTAAAAAAATGAAATAAGCTTTTACACAATCATGAAGGTGTCTTTTTGTAATTTTTAATGAAAAAATAATTCATTATTCTCATTAAAAATCAAACCTAGAATTTGTATTGCTATGAAAAAAATTAGGGAAATTTATATAATAGGGTTTTGAATTATATCACCATGTGCAGAAAGTTTAAATAAAGAAGAGACATTTTAAATAATGAAAATGAAACATTCTAGTGTCTCTTCAGGGAAGATATTTTTCATTAATCACTTCAGATTTCTCCCTCTTTTTTTTAATGGAAGAATTGAAGCAGGCAGTTGTCCGAGTAGCTAATTTAGTCTGTCATGACTTTGATGTTTGTAGGAGGAGAAGGAATCTGCTGATGCCAAACTTTCCAAGCTGAAGCTGCAGAACAAAGCCAAGGTTGCATCATTAACCTCGCAGCTGGAAGAACTTAAGAAGCAGTTACCAGTGGCAGGAGGCTTAGAGGCCAAAGCAGAACCAAAAAAGGTAAGGTGTTCTCACATTTGAAAGCAGATACAATTTCTGGGCTGCTGTAGGCTGTTTTCCATGCTAGACTCAATGGGAAAATTGAAATTTTGAGCTGAGTCAGGTTAGGATCAAGGTAGATGGAGTGGGTGCTGTCAATTCATCTGTGTTTCTATTTAATTCTTTTATTTTTCAATAGAAATCCAGAAAATTGCACATTCCCTTTAAATTGTTTTAGTAAAAATTTCTTACTCCTTCATCCTATTAGCATCTTGAAGTTTTGACACATGCGAATCAGGCAGATAAGATAATGAAAACAAAACCTGTCTTGTTCATTAGGAAATGTATAACTGTCCTTTTTAGCAAAATGTAAATTAAATGTTGGAAAGTGACAGGTGTTTTACTGTCAGAGTCTCAGATCTGTTTGTAGTAACACAGTTGTGCAAGTAGACTTGAATTTCTTCAGAGTAGGACCTCATAAAGCTTCTAAAATAACTTTAGTGAGGCTTTAGTTTTTTTCAGGGGGATTTGTATTTTAAAGCTGTGCTGGAAGGCAAAGGTAACAATTTGTTGCAGTCCTCAGTTTTCCTCAAAAGTGTGCCATAACTGTTTATTCTTCTGATCTTTTTTGGCTAACAAAACATGCTTAGCAATTGATTTCTTGTAATGGCAGATAATTTCTATAAAACAGCAATTACAACTGTGAAAATTCTGATTAAAAATATGCTTAGGAATGGTTGAATTTACATTTTTTCCCCAATAGTCATGTTTTCCCGCTGATATATATTGACTACACTCGCCAGATTGAGTTTCAATTGCCAGAGGAAGTGAATCTCCTTGTTGCACATTCCAGTCCACTTTTTAGCAGTAATTATAATTAATATTTTAAATACAAAGACTTTTATAACCTTAATACAAATTCTGTGCCAGCTTCTACATGGAATATGAAATATATGAGAGAACTGAAACACAGCCTATGAGTAAAGTCTGCTTTTTTCACCAATATTGTCAGACTAAGTAGAGATACAGAGTCCAGGAGTTACCTGTTCATGGAATGCAAACCTCCCTGTTTTTGCAGGCATCAAAAGATGGAGACCAGGAAAATGCTGCTGCAAATCGAGGGAAAATATTAGTGCTGAGAAGGAGAATTGAAGAGCTGGAATCCCAGATAACACAAAAAAATGAAGAATTACAGCAAAAGGTGGTGTTTTATATGACATGACTCTTTACATTTGTGATGTAGGATTATGTTTGAATATGTTTATTTAAGTATATGTTTAATTCTATGCTACTGAAGAGTCATTCTGGGAGTTTTGTGTTGAGGAATTGTTACGTTACAGCCTCAGTAAGGGCAGTGGGAATTCTGTCACTGTGCCTTCATGAACAGGGAATCCTGGATGTATCAAGGATACACGAAGATGAGCTCAATCTTAGGTCAATGTTGTATTTAAATCTTGCATTTTGAACAAAAATACTGGCTTTCTTCAATTTTCCTCTTTGGAAAAATAGGTCATAACAGGGGTAAATGTAGGCAAGGGCTGATTTCATGTTGTGGTGTTTTGTGAACATAGCTTCCCTGGAGATGGTGGCAGGAATGGGAATACTACAGAGTTTGAGAGAGAAAGGTTCAGTAAATAATGATTACACTTCAAACAGATCCAGTTATACATCTGATCATAATTTTTGGAGTACTCTAACACAGGCAGTAAGGAAATGATGCAAACCATTCTTCTGTGCTGGAGCTGGAAGCACAGCCCACAAACAATTCTGCCTTTGCACCTCAGGATGCTGAGCTGGAGGTGCAGCGCAGCCGTGGGGCTGACATGGATGCCATGCTGGCAGAGAAGGAGAAGAAGCTGGCTGAAAGGGATGCTTACATCAGGGATTTGCAGGTGGCCTGTGGGTCCAGTGATGCTGCCAATGAAATATTCCTGCCCAATGAAGAATTGAAGGTATGTCAGCAGCTCAGTTATAAAATCTCTGTAGAGCTTTCAAGGAACCAATGAATTCTGATATGTTATGTAGTCAGTCCTTCTCTGAAACACAGTTAATTCATGTGAATAAAAATTCTTAACTGATTATCTTAATTTATATATATTTTCTTACTTTGTCCTTACCAGGGAAAGACTTCATGATTGCTGTATCTTTTTTCTGCTAATTGTCTTTTGGTTTGCATTGTAAAGAACCAGCTGGCAGCTAAAGAGTCATCACTGCAAAGCATGGAGATTCTGGTGCAGAACCTTACCAAGAAGGTGGGAGACAGTGAAGAAAAATGCAGCTTGTTCCAGGAGCAGATCGAGAGTCTGAAAAACATTCAAAGCAAGGAAAGAGAGCATTTCCAAGGAAAAGAAGCTACATACATAGAAAATGTAAGTAAATTCTTAAAGTCCTTAAATTTAATTTTAATGCTTAAAAATTTTAATGCTTAAAAAAAGTTAATGTCCAGTTCTTAGGAAAATGGTAAGAGAGCTACAAACCGTGTTGGAAGTAGAATGCAGGTGTTTGAGGAGGAGGCTGCCATTTGGGCTTAGTTGATAGAAACTTGCTAGGAATGAACATAAGTGACTAATCAGTGTACTTAGTGTTACTGGAAGCAAAATTGAGACTTAGTTTGGAGTCCATTATCTTGCTGTACCTTTAGTTAGACAGTTCAGTGTGGTTTTACTGTAGTTTGTAGAGTGGTTTCATATTTATTTTCTTTTTGGTTTTAGGTACGTATGTTTCAAAATATTGTCCAGGAAAAGGAAAAGGAGCTGGAAGCACAGAGAGAAAAGCATGAGCAGGAGCTTTTTAGATTAGCTGCTAAATCTGATGCAAGTGCTGACCTAGAACAGGTATGTTGCTCTGGAAATTCTGCAGCTTCAATTGGGAGTCATGTAATTACTAAACTCTGTGACACAGTTCAAGTGTCTGGTTGAGAGAACAGAAATTGCTTGATTATTTAACTTTTTATTTTTGGTAGCTACTAAAGGCTTTGAAACAGAAGCTCCATGAAAAGGAAGAAGTCATGCTGGGAAGGACACAGGTGATTGATGTCTTGCAAAAAGAGCTGGATGCCAAGGACCAACAGCTGAAAGTAAGAAATGACATGAGTAAGAGTACAGGTATAATGTTTGACAGTGGTAGGAAAAATACTTTGCATTAAAATTATAAATGATTTTTGTGCTGGTTTGTTTTTTTTTTAACAGGAGATTAATGAAAACTTGAAACGTCTTCTGTCTGAAAAAGAAAACCTCCAGTCTAAGCTGGATGCTGAGAAACATGTAATGAGAGCTCAATTAAAAGACATGATGGAGAAACATGAGCTTGAAATGACAAAAGTTAAGGCGAAACACAATGCTGAGCTGCATGAAATTCAAGAGAAACATGAAACTGAGCTGCAAGAGAAAGACCAGGCCCTGGTTCAGCTTCAGAAACAAGTGGCAGAGTTGAGTGGTGGTGGACAGAGTAACTCCAAAGAAGTCAAAGATCTGGAATCTATAACCAAAGAGAAGATGGAAGATTTGGAAGGTATCCTATTTAAACAGCTGTCACTGACAATATTAAAGTTTTTTTTGCCCCTGACTTCTATGTGTTTTGAGCCAATTTCATACTTAACTGCTATTAGAACTACATGAATTTTGATGGAATATTATTGCTACAGTAATTAAAGTGATCAAGTGCTATAATAATGAGGGTTAGAGGATTACCAAGATAATCACATGAACTATAAATTTCTCACTGTTTCTAATTCTTAGGTTTTTCTGTATATACTGTTGTCTTGTGTGTGTAACTTCCAGTTGCTAAAGGAATTGCACACAAGGTTTTTATTAATCATCTCCCTACAGTTTTAAGTAATTCCTACTTCTTGTTTCCTAGCCCAAGTGAAATTGAAAACAGAGGAGGCCAGCAAATCTGAAGCCAAGTTTTTGAAAATGAAGGCTTGGTCTAAATCAAGAATCAAACAGTTGGAGGATGAACTGAAGAATGTATGTGTAGCTTTGTGTTTAAAGCTCTGCGTATTTCTCCAGCTACTGTGCTTGGAGATTTGATTGGGAAAAATTAAACTGTGGGGTAAACAGAATATTAAAATAGTTTACTTCATGAATTAATGTATGAAAATGGAATGGACATAAAGTGTTGATGCAAGACGTAGTTTAAAAAATAGTACAAATTGTGTTACCAGCATTCAGGAATAAATTTGTTGGAGATGAGCTGCTGTATTGCACTTTAAATATTAGAAATAACAGCTATTCTAGATACTACTAAAGAACAAGGGAGAAGAAGAACTTTGCTGTGATTTTGCTGTGTTTGAAACCCCCACAACTGTATTTTCTTTCAGTTTTCCTCAAAGAACAATGATGTATCTGCCTTAAGCAATCGTGTGTCAGAATTAGAAGTTGAAAATGAAGAATTACAGTCAAAACTGCAGTCATTGCATGATATCGGAACTCAAAATGGTAAAAGAAAATCTTTTGCAGATGATCCAAAGTAAAGAGACAAAGATAAATTATTTGTGTCCTCATGAACCAAATTTATTATGTTTTTGTAGAAGAGCTGCTGAAAAAGCTGGAGCTCTATGAAGAACAGCAGAGGAAGCTGCAGGCTGATCTCGACCAAGTTACAAAGAGAGCAGCTTCACAGGTTGACTTGAAAATTGATTTGCATGAGTTATTGATTAGTGGTGCTAATTAGACTTTGAAAAGTGTGTCAGCTGGATTTTGGAGTGGAGAATTAATTTATTGATAGATGGAATTGTCAGTGTCAGTGGCTATTCAGTTGCAGAACAAGATGACAGGTTTTGAATGACTCAAAATGATTGATTTCTACCTACTTTGCACACACTTAAAATTACATTTTTCCAAGCAGTTTGCTATTTATTTAGTTATGTTTAACATGAGTCAAAATGTGGCTGTTATTTTATAGACAAAATATTTTTAATATTTTATGAAGCTTGTTTTTCACATAATCTACAATATCTACAGTCTACACTTAGCAATTTCATAGATTTTCATTTAAGTAAAATGGTGAAGTATGATGGTTTGCCAACTTAATATGTATTTACATTTGCAGAGGGGTGTGGTAAATATGGTAAATGTATTTTAATACAGAATTTCTCTTGTTAGGCCAGTGAATCAGGTAGTGTGGATGAACTGCAGAGTCAGCTCTTGGAATGGCAGGAAAATGTGCCAGAGTCAGAGGAGTCCCGGGATCAAGTCAGAGAAGAGAAATCTGCCATGGCCTTGAGAATGGCTCAGATTGAGGAGGAGAGAGAAGGTGAATTATTTCATTTCCAGTACAACAACCCTGTTTTTATAGATCTGTGTTTGTCTTTTGTGCTTCAGGCCGGATTGATAGCACACCACCATGACTCATTTCTGTAGTCATAAAATATGTATAGTTAGTGAAATTGCTGAAATTTGCAGTTTCTGCTTTTTCCTACTCCCTTGAGTTTGTTTTTCATACATTTGTCTTGTTTTATATAATTTTTATTAAGTAGATGTGCTGTTCTGTTTGCCATTTGGGCTGCTGCTCTGTAAGACTGCGTGACAGGCTCATTGTCTGCATATGATAAATGACAAAACATCATACTTTATCAATGATAAATAGTTCCCCATTGAAATATTCAAGCTGCCTGCCTAGAGAGCTGGTGAAAGTGGGGGGAATCATAGTGTTGGTTTGAATTAGGGGAATGAAGGTGGTGCTTAAGCAAAATGTACCTGACATGGAGTTTCTCTTTAGGAAATTTCTCATTAATTCTGTTCAGGATATTTAGTGATCTGTTAGTAGGTGCCACTTGTATAGGCCAGCTGAATAGTGCTCACTGGCTTTGAGGTGGTTAAAATACCAAATTACCTACAGAAAATAGCATTTCAAGTAATGTCATGTTTTAGAGCTTGCTAAATTATTAATTAATCAGCTGATGAGAAACTGAAGTAGCTTCTATTGAAACTTATAAAAGTCTGGTTAAATTTTAGATAGCTTTTACTGCTCTTTCCATGTCATCTGAACTAAATTACAATTTTTGTCCCTTTAGTTAACTGCGTGGGGAATAATGGCAAATTTTAATGCACAGGACCTACCATCATAATTAATCCAGTTAGTTAATTTGAGCCTTCTTTTTTCAGTCTGCAATTGAATTATTTTTCATTTCCATCATCCATTTCAAAGTTCAGTGTGTAAGCACAGAAACGTTTTAAGGATCATGTCTGTTCTTTTTGAAGGATTTATGCTTTGGTATTGGAAGGGAGTAATACCCCTCCATCAAATCTACCTGTTAGCTCATCTGTGCTGGCCACAGAGCCACACACAATAACACTTGTAAAATTTTCTCTGCCTCAGTCCAGGTTTAATTTTGCTTTTTTTTTTCCCCTTGGGAATAGCATGACCTTTCTGTTTCTTTTTTTCCTGCCGTTCCACCTGGTGAGCCCTGAGCGTCCCTTCCCCCTCCACTCCTACCCTCCACTGCGATCTGGGCAGCCAGGGAGAGCAGTTTCCCATCAGTTTTGTGCATGCAGGTTCCTGCAGCAATGGCCCCTTGGAATGTGCTGTTGCTGATTTCTCCTGCTCTTGCTTCTTGTGGAGAAAATTGCCAACAGTACCTTGCAAGGTCTGCCATTGATGGTTTGTGGTTTTTAGCAATACATGTAACCACTGCTGGGTTTTAACTTGAGTTTCTCCTGCCTTGCATTACCTATTTCTTCTTCTATATTAATGAAATCATCTTCATTTTTTCACTGTAGTAACAGCTGACTCCATATTTATGATCTATCTAGAGACAAATATCTTGGCTTGCCACAAGTGGTTGTGACTAAGTAAGAATCAAATTAATTCTTAGTACTACCTGAAATTCAGTAGTATTTAAAAAAAATAATATTCCATCCTATAAACTGCTGAACTTTGCATGCATTAATATTAGCTACCAATATTTTAAGCCATATGTAAGTAATATGTAGCATCAATAGTGACTCAGAGAAGTACAGACGCATAATAGTTTGTTTATATACAGTATGTATCTGAAAAAAAGGTGTTCTGGGAAATTTTTCAGGTTTTTATGTTAGATAATTGCAAATTAAAAGCTTCCTAAGTTGCTGTAAAACATTAGAAAATGTATTTACTTACTAATTGTTGTTAAAGCAATGCTCAATTTAACTGGAAGTGTTTTAGCACTTTGAGTGTGCAAAGTCATTTTAAAGCTTCAGTTTTTCTATACTTCTATTATTCTTGTGACAGTGGTAATTTCATTGTTTTTTCATTATCAGATACTTAGGAGCCTAAATATGTTGGGTTCCTCTATTACAGTGTCAGAGTAGGAGTTAAATTTTTACCTGGAATAGATCTTATTCTTTGAACCCCTTAACTGGCAGTTCCTGTAAACAGAGGTTTGAGGCCTGTGATCAAAATTTGGCGTTTAATTTTACAGCCTTGAAAAAGTATGTATAATGATAAAAAAAAAGTGTAAAATCTAGAAAATACACAAAGGTGTTTAAAACACTTACAGACTGACAGTGCAAGAAGCCAAAGTGTAATTGAAAACAGAAGTATAATCCAATTTATCAGTTCCACTTGAGAAGGGTCATTGTTTATTTCTTTACCTGTTTTCCCCATTAATCTTTTCTGAGGAGACATTAGGGGTGTAATTTTAAAATATTACAGGAAGAATTTAAATCTGGCAGGTGCTACAGAGTTGTGAGTTAAGTAAATGTGAGTTAAGTAATCCTTGGCCAACTCAGATGAAAGCAGAGTATTCCCTATAGGGCTGAATCTCCAAATAGTTCCTGGTGTTGACCTCACAGATGTATTGATATCAATTCTCTGAGTTTTATGTGCTGAGAGGACAACTGTGGATTTATGTGGTTAAACTGAAAGCCAAGTTTGTAATTATTCAATTAATGTAACTTCTAATTAAAGTATGGAGCCACCTTTACTTTCCCTCCCTTTCCCTAGCTGTGCTGTTGTCTGCTTTGCATGGAACGTGTTGTTTCCTAATCTTTACTTCAAACATCATTTGTCGTATCACAAAACAGATGGGAATGCACTTCAGATGACAAATCATTTCTAACAATGAGCAATATGCATACCTAAGCTTTCATATTCTCAGTTTATTCAGTGTGTTTATTTACTAGTGATTCTGTATTTGTCCTGAAAGGAATGATGTTACTAATTTATGATAAGATTGTTTGATGCCAGTTTGCAGTGTAACACGTGCTTGTGACTTCCTCAAATGATCTGGCTTTAGAGCTCGTAGTAAAATTAAAGTTTTTATAAAAATGAATGTGATTGTTGAGATTAAAAAGACATCAGCTGAAAAAGCTGTGGTTTTTATCATACAGATTAAGTTTATTTGAACCTGGTAAATTGAATTGAGATGTAATTTGGCATTTTAATTGATTGGCTTTCCTTCTTGGTATGGTAAACCTCACCTTTTCCACCCTCCTGTATAACGTCTTCCTTTAGAGCTGATGAAGAAGTGAAGTTAGACTTCGGTTTGCTTCTTCTTAGTGAAATACTCAGATTTGATGTTGTACATAGCAATGTTGGAGGGAAATCACAAAGTGAACACAGTGGATTTTAATCTTTAATCTTGTTCCTGTCAGTCATTTGTAGGGACTTCACCCTGTCCCTGGTCTTTTTTCATGTAGTAGTGTCTGATATAAATGTAAATGCTTTCCTGTGGCACAAAACTGATTGAGGATGACTGGTTCTTTCCTGGCTGCTCCGATCCAGCCATAGTCTCAGGGCAGCAGGAGCTGGAGGAGGAACTGGCCACAGTTCAAGGAATGGGCAGGCTGCAGCAGGCAAGAAGAAAAGGCAGTCAGACAAGCAGGAAGCTGCAGGTAGGTTCAAAGAGATGTGAGTTTATTTTTACCCATCTGTTAATAAAAATGTTGAAAGTACTGTTACTTACGTGGCGCTTTAGTCTTCAAAACATTAGAAGCTTAAGAACATAGACTGAAACTGAAAACATTGGTAAATGTAATGATCATGTACATAGCCAGAAGATGAGAAATTCCAATGGCATCACACCTCTTACTCCTTTCCACTGAAAAACCACAAGGTTCTCTCTGGATTAATTCCCATGCCTGAAGCCATGTGTATGCTTCAGATGTTAAGCCCTTTTTTGGTTTCAATAAAATCTTTACAAATCTCTTTGCTGGTGGAGCTTTACTGAATAACTAGTGCCACTTAATTCAGGTGGACTTCTAAGTAGGTGATGCTGTACCTTGTATGAAAAAATGGTAACTTTTGTAAGAATTAGGAGGTCATTGTCACATTAACAGACCATTGGAAGAATATAATTACTTAACTGGTACTTCAGAGGACTCTTAACTTTAGAAATCAGGGCACTAATTAAGATATCCGAATACTGTTATCCATTAGCTTCTCAGATAGCCAAGGGTGTCTTTAAAGACATGCAGGTATCTTAAAAAACCTGTGGGAAACTTGGCTTTTCTGGAAGTAATAGCTGGAAACTGGACAGGGCCACTCTAGTCCACAGCAATCCCATATACTTTCATTTAAGTGCCCGAACCAGTGCTGAGTTTTGGGATTTTTGGATTGAAACTGTGGTTTTAGTAGCAGAATTATCTTACCCCTGCTTGCTTCTTTCTTTAAGTTAAACTTCCTTCTCATGTTTTGTGTGTAGGAAGAATTCCCCTTCGATGGCAAACAATGCTTCCAAGAGCTGAATGTCACCTTGGATAGCACTGACTCAGCTGAAGGAGAAAACATGGGAGGTTGGTGGCCAGAGTACCCTTCACCCAATGCAGGTGTGATAGCGACTAGACAGTTGGTGAAAGCATGCACACAGCATCTGCATTTTATGTCTATTTTTGTTTTCAAATTCAGCTAACAGCCCATTTGTGGTGTATTCTAATATTTGTTGGATTTTTTTGGCTCGTGTTTTCTTCCTTTTCGTTTCCAAGCATGTGCGTGCTGGATGAACTGCCTAGTTCTGGCTCACAAGTACAGCATCAGTATGGCTGAGCACTGGAATTGGATAAGCTTTGATGCCCATCAGATATCCCATGTGGCAAGATCATGTGTTTGTTTTAAGTTTATGAGTCTTGTTCCTGTGAGCGTGTTTCCAGTTTATATCACAGTTATGTTGCAAACCAGAATTCCATTCCATTGCTGCTTAATTTAAAAATACAATTCTCAGTTTTTAATGCTGGTGTTTTTATATCAATGATAAAGATTACAAATGCATCTTATTGTTAAGATGGAATGGGCTCACTTGCAAATTGTCAGTCCAGACCAGTATTAATAATTACTTAATATATGATCCTGCAAGCATCTGATCAACTGGTGGTTAATGTAACATGAGCCTCCTTATTGGTTGAGCCACAGCAGTGGTGGCTCAATATTCAAATATTTCTGCTAGGTCCTCTGAGTTCCTGAGCTCTGCGATTTATTTTGGTTTTCCAACAGTTAAGGGTACTTCTGCCATCTAAATTTTGGGGTTGTAGTGCCTCAGGCATTTCCACTAGAAATATGTGAGATTTGCTTGTGCCCAGCACTGATGAGAACTTTGGATAAAGAGCTGCAACCATTTCTAGACTTCAGGAATTTTGGTAGACTTCTCTTGAAAGAATTTTCCTTCTTTCTTTGACCTGAGTAGGTTTACGGAGTGTGGTTGAAGAGTTGGAATTGGAAAGAAACCAACTGCAGGAGCAAATACTTTTTCTTGAAGAGCGTTGTCAGGATTTGGAAGACAGATTTCAGCTTCAAGGTAGAATGGAGGCTCTCCAGGTGAGCTTTGGAGTTCTGTAAACCTAATGCTGCAAGAGAATCATTCTCAGTTTATGTTCTTTATATCACAGCCTACAGTAAGCCAAACCCATCAATTTGCAGCTGACAAAAAATGGCTAAAATCCAATTTACACTCATTAATTATGTTGTCAGAGAGTGTGCACATCCTATATTATGATTTGAGGTTGAAGCCTGTTGCTTTTCTTCAGCATGTGGAGAATTATGATTAGGATTAAGTTTTATTTGTTCTAGAAACATAGTAAAAAGACAACATGATTTTCATAATTCTTTTTTGCCAGAAGGTCCAGAATTAGATTTGGTTATGAGTTGTTTGAATTTCCCACTCCTTATATCCCTCAAGTTTCTTTTCTGTAAGTGTGTGTGTGTATTTAATTTTTCATATATGTATGTACACATTTTTAGAGAAGAAACTGCTTATGGAAAAATGATATATAATTTTATATAAATATATACACATGCAATCTAAACTCCAGATATTAGCTAGACACAAAGTTATATTTTAAAACCATCCGCTGCAGGCCCCACAAAGAACAGTTGAGTTCTTTTAAAAGGAAAAGTTATTTTTAGTATTGCCTGACTGACAAATTACTGTGGTAATTTGTGAAACATATTTTCACTAAGTGACACAAGTGATCTTGTACTCAGAACTCTTTGTGCATTGCTCATAGTTCTTTATCTGTTAAGTTGCACGTGTATAAAAAAGAATGACTGGTTTTAAGATGAGAGACAGGCTTACATTAATTATTGAGACTCTTGTAACAAAGCCTTTCAATACAGGTAACGTTTGGTGTAGAGGAAGAAGGGCAGCTGTTGAGGGCAGTGCAGGTGTGTTCTGTCTCCTCCAAAATGCCGCCTTCTGTTCATGAATGGTGACAAGTTTGCCACGTTTGTCCTACTTGCTGTTGATTCTGGATGTGTTTTGCTTTTGGTTGTTGGTTGCTGTTGTACTACTTTTTTTTTTACTTTTTTTTTCTTTTTTTTTTTCTTTTTTTTTCTTTTTCTTTTGTGGTTTTATTTTTGAGTTGGTGCAGTGGATCTGACTAGAGTAGGAGATTTGTACTGTGTTTGAAACCCCCAAAAAACTGTGTGAACAAAGTGAAGTTCTTTCATGCTTCTCTGGGTGTGATAATGCTCTTCATCATTGCTTTGTTGCAGAATGAAAATGAGCGTTTGCAAGCTCAACTCACTCAATTGCGCAACCAACAAATGCGAGATGTGGAAAAGCATCAAATTCTGATCTCTGGCTTGAATGAGCAGCTTAAAGGGTAAACCAAAGGTTCTTTACAACTCCACACCATTGGCTTTCTCTGCTTTAAACTTCAACTTGTGATGAGGAGGTTAATCTCTCAAAACATTTGAAAAAACAATTACTTGACTCATGTTTCTGTTTGCAGTTGTGTTATTTTTATACTTGGAAGTTTAAGTGGAAAGTGTAAAAATAATGATTCTCTTAGTTTGAGTTTAGTAAGTTTAGAAAGCTTAAGGCAAGCTTTGTTTTCAAAATGTATAAATATGTTTTCTTCTCAGATTGAGTGACAGAAATAGTTTCCTTGAAAATTCACTTGGAGAAAGAGAACAAAAACTGGTGAACGTGACAGAAAAGCTGGAACAAGTTGAAACTTTGAGGAAACTGCTTCAAGAAAAGGATGTTCTCAACAAAGAACTTGGGGAAAAGTTTGTGCATGCTGAGCAAAAAGTAAGTTAAACTTCTAGTTAGTATTTCACTTATTAGAACTGATGAGCTTTAACCATAACTTTTGACTTGTGTCCCAAAAGAATTATTGCTGTTTTCCTAGTGTGAAAGTTTTTACTCTGTCTTTACAGTTTTGTTCATTTAATTGCTTTGCTTTAAGTTTGGTGTAAGGATTTCTTAGACTCAACACAGCTTTGCATGAAAGTATTTACATTTTATTGGGGTGATAAATTTTTGTTTATTAATTTCAAAGTATAAACTTCACTGCTGTGTAAACTCAATATTATAACTGGTAACATCACAATTTTAATAGAATTCTATGTATTCCTATCTCATGAACTTCTACTTTTAATACTAAGCTGAATGAAGCCTTAAAGAAATGCAGTGTGTATGAAGTGGAGAACATTGAGCAGAAAACAGCCATCAGTGATCTCACGGAAAGAGTTGCTACACTGAAAGAAAAGGTAATTCATAAAAATAATGTAAGAGAAGAAATTCTATGTTCATTTTTCATGCCCATTTAAATGTCAGCAAAAGTGACAGCATGAGTGGCTTTAAACTTCATACACTGAGCTTTCTGTTTGCTAAAACAATCTAAAGAAGAACATCTTGTGACTTTACATTGGGTACAGGCCCATTACCTTAAATGCATGTTCTATGTGTGGGGTGTAACTTCTCCCTCTAGCAGGTATTTGGAGTGTTCTTGTAACATTATTTTCTTGCTGTTTAGACTTTGAAACAAGACAGCGTGGTGGAGTCCATGCAGCTGGACCTGGACCAGACGAACGAAGAGCTTGACAAGTTGAATTCAAGCCATTTGGAGGAGAGGTCTCAACTGATTCAAGATCTGCAGAAACGTGAAAGAGAAATTGATAATCTGAAAGAAGCACTGTCAGAAAAAGACAGGGAGATGTCTGTCCTGTCTCTGAATATGACAGAATATTCTGAGCAGGTTATGTTCCTGAAGCATCAAGTGCAATGCAAAGAGGAGGAGATGCGAGGTTTGGAAGAGGCTTTGTCAAAGACTGAAAGGGAAATGCATTTGCTGAAGGAAGTACAGACAGCTGATGTGAGAGATGCCAGTGTGAAGATCTCTGCCCTTTCTGAGCAGAGTGACACCATGAGAATGGAGCTGGAGAGAGCTAGAGCTGAGAATGAGGCTAAAACCAAAGAAAACGAGGAATTAATAAGGCAGAGCACTGAGAACAGTGTGACAATTAAGGATCTCCGCTCTGAAATCAAGGCCAACAGTGTTGCATACCATAACAAACTCATGGAGTGTGAGTCACAAATTACTCTGCTGAAAGAGCAAATTACTAAATCATCTGAAAAGCTGCAAGAAACAGAGGATAAACAAAGAAAAGAAATGGAATATTTGAAATCTCAGCTTGAGGAAAATAATGTTGTGAAGGAAAAATGGAACAGTTTGCTTGAAGAGAAAGAGAGCAAAGCTCAGACATTGGAAAATGAGTTAAAGTCAATTAAAGATTCATACAACAAACTGGTTTTGGAAAAGGCTAAAAAAGATGAAGAGTTGGCTGAGTTATCCAGAAAGCTCACAGAACATACTGATCATGAGGAAACAGCTAAA
This sequence comes from Irena cyanogastra, assembly GCA_013397155.1. NCBI lineage: Eukaryota > Metazoa > Chordata > Aves > Passeriformes > Irenidae > Irena > Irena cyanogastra. The sequence continues at coordinate 681,844 of VWZV01015316.1, read as the reverse complement.
AAAGAGTTGCAAGAGAAACAAGAGCTCATTATTTCATTAGAGCAGAAAATCGGGGCTTTGGAGAAGCAGAATGACGAGACTAAACTTAAATTAATTGGGGATCTGAAAGCCAAAGAGATGTGTTGCAAAGAACTTAATGACCAATTAAATGAAATAAATAAACAAATTAAAAAATGGGAGATAGAGGCACAGGAGAAAGCTTCAGCTAATAACCAATTGCTGACAGATCTTGAAGGGAAACAAGAAAAATTGGCAGAGCAAATAAAAGCAAATGAATATCTGAAAAAAAGTATAGATACAATGGAAAATGAGAAGGAACAGCTAGTCCGAGAAAATGAGAATTTGTCCAAACTCCTGGATGTAAAAGAGTGTGAATTGTTAAAGAAAATCCAGGCTGTGGCAGAACTGGAGAATAAGTTATCTGTTAGCACTGCTGAGTACGAAAAAACTCTTTTAGTACTAAATTGTGATAAAAACACTCTGGCAAAAGAGATTGAACAACTGTCAGTAGTTGCCAAGCAAAAGGAAAGTTCAGTTGCAGAACAGCTGGGGGAGAAAACAAAGGAATGTAATATGCTGGCTGAGCAGTTGTCTGAAAGCAAGGAACAGACCCAACAGTTGCATGAACAAGTGCAATTACTGCGCATGCAGCTGAAGAAGATGGGAGATGAGGAAATAAAGAAAGAAGAAATGTTAAATAATAAATTATCTGAATGCAGTGGTCTAATCCAAGAGCTCAGCCATAGCAAGGAAAAGAATTTACTCCTGCAGGAACAAATTCAAAGCATAACTTTGAATTTTGAAACTGCAAACAAGTCTCTAGAAGAGAAAAATCTTCAAAATTATTCATTATGTAAGGAAATGGAAGAGAGTAAGCTTTGTGTTGCAGAGTTGCAGGATGAAATAAAAAATCTTAAAGATGAAAAAGCTAAATTAACTCAGTTGATAGAGGAAAGAGACCTGGCTGTGAAAAATCAGGGTTTAGAACTTGAGAAGTTTCAGAGGGAAAGTTTTGAAAAGATGGAAGAAAATAGAGTGTTAAATAATCAGCTACAGCTGTTAAGCAAAGAAGTGGAGGTGCTTAGGCATGAAAAGGAGGACTTTTCAAGGTTACTGAGTGAGAAGTCGGATGAATGTAAATTTCTCCAGTCTGAAATTACTTCAGCAAGGCATCAAGCGCAAACATCAGATCTAGAAAATAAAAAATTGAAAGCAGACATAGAGACAGTTAATGTTACAGTAATCAAAAAGTCAGAGGAAATAGCTGCTTTAACTTCACACCTGTCCCAGCAAAGTCATAATATTTTAGATTTGAAGGACCAAATTGACAGCCTGTTGATGGAGAAAGAAAACTTTAAAATTACCTTTGAGGAAAAAGAAACTCTCCTTTTTGAAAAGGAGGCTTTGATTAAGGAAATGAAAGATAAAGTGTCAGGAGAAGAGCGATACGTGGAATTCATTGCAGATCTCCAATACCAAATACAAGCTCTGAACTTTGAAGCCGATGAGCTCAGACATGCAATGCAGGAAAAAGAAAATGAATTTAAGAGGCAAGCCCAAGAATTTAAGTTATTAAAAGATAAATCTGAAGAGTCTGATGTACTTAGGGTTCAACTGTCTGAGAATATGGAGGTTATTTCTAACCTTCAAAGACAGCTTAAAAACATGACAGAACAAGCATCCCAGTTGAATTACTCAATTGTAAAGAAAGATGCATCTTTAAAACAAAAGGTAGATGAATGCATTGGTTTAAAAGCACAGCTTTCTGCTGTACAGGATTCTTGTGATGAACAGGAGAAGCAGTTACAGCTTTTAGCTTCTGAAGCAGAACAGCTAAAAGTACTTGTTTCAGAAAAAGAATCAGCCATCAACAGTATTTCAACATTCAGTGAAAATTTAAAGATGCAACTCCAAGAGAAAGAGACTGAATGTGGTGTCTTAAAGAAACAGATGGTAGAGCTACAGGAAATGAAGGAGAATTTCCAAAAAGAAATAGAGCATCAGAAGAATGTAATAATTGAGATGGACCAGTCCTTATCAGAAAAGGAATCATCTCTTACAGAAAACAAAAGTCTCCTCGAAACTCTGAAGGAGAAAGCAAGGAAAGATGAAGAGAAGACACATTTAATTTCTCAGCTCCAAAGTCAGGTCCATGAACTAACACAGGAACTACAAAACTCTAAAGAGCTAGTCCATGAGAAAGAAAATGCCTTTTTATCTCTTCAGGAGAAAATTGAAGCACAGTACAAACTGAGAACTGAGTTGAATGTTGCTCTTGGGTGCAAAGATGAAGTTATTGATGGGCTGCTTAATTCCTTAAAGGAGAAAGATGCCAGTGTACAGTTGGCAGAGAGCAATGTTAATGCCCTTTCTAGTGAGGTTGACATTCTCAGGTCGAAATTAGAAGAAAGTGGAACAGTCATGAAAAACCTGACTGAGGAATTTCAGGAAAAGAACAAGAAGCTTGATAATAATCAGAAAAAAATTGGTTCTTTGACTGTTGAGCTTGACTCTCTTAAAAGTGAGCACCAAAAAGCACTAGACCAAATAAATAGTCAGGAACAAGAACTGCAGCAGAAAGACTTGGCTATGGAGTCTCTGCGTGTGATGTGCACTGAGCAGGCTGAGAAATTGGAGAGTTTGAAGTTGGAGTTCAACAACATAAATTCCAAATCATCTCAAGACTGCCATGACAACGCGCTTTTAATAAATAGTCTTCAGTGTCAGGTGGAGTCTTTAGAGAAAGAAAAAAACCTGTTGCAAGATGATGTTGGTAAACTGATGGCTGAAAACACACAACTTACTGCATCTCAGACTGATTTGCAAAGGAAATTGGAAGAGCTCCAGAAAATCCATGAAAAACTAGAAACCAGTGAGAATTATTCAAGGATGCAGATAGATGCTGTCAAACTGCAGATGAAGACTGAAAAAGAGAAGTTACAGATGCAGGTTAGTGTGAAGGGTGAAGAACTTTCTAAATTAGAACTTAAATGTCAAACTCTAGAACAAAGTCTGCTTGAGTCAGAAAACAAATGGGTGACAGAACTTGATAGGGCAAATTCTCAAAATAATGATCTTACTGAGCAATTGAGCAGTTTAGAAAGTGACGCGAAATCAAAAGATAGTGAAATCCAGTCTTTGCAGCAAGAGCTGGATCTTATAAAAGATAAATTAACTCAGAGCTTATCTCCATTACTTACTAGTAGGCTTTTATGTAAAGAAAAGAAGGCACAAATTTCAGATTCTGAACTGCAGCCAACCGATAGTAAAACTCAGTTGGAAAAATTCTCCACTCTGGTGACTGCTATTCTGAGCAAGGAAACAGAAGGAGAACATTTGCAACTGGCACTTCTAGAAAAGCAGAAGGAAATAGACAGCATGAAGGATGAATTAAGATGTATGGAGTCGCTTCAGAAGCAGAAGGAGGTGCTGCAGAGTGACATGGAAAAGATGAAGGGCAAATACACATCTGAAATCGAATGTCTTTCAGAAGAAGTGGTCTCACTCAAGGAAACATTAGGCAAACAAGAGTACCTCCTGAAAGAAAGGGAGGAGTCTTTGGCAGAAATAAATAAGCGGGTGGAATTTCTTCAAGACAACATGAATAAATCAGAAGAAATGGTAAGAACTAGTCAAGAAAAGCTGCAGGCTGAAGGTAAAAAAGTAGCAAGTCTCCTTGAAGAAATGGGGGAAAAAGATCACCTAATCAAAAACTTAACATCCCAGGTCAATCAGCAGAAGGATTTAATTTCTGGTCTAAGCCAGCAAATGAAAGAAAAAGACTCTTCTGTTACCCAGGTCATGGAGTCATTGTCTAATGAAATGCTGAATTTTTCTGAAGAGAGGAGTACATTAAATACCAAACTTGAAGGTCTTGAAGCTGTTCATAATAGTTCAGTGGCAGAACTAAACCGAGTATTGCAGGAACTTCGGGATTGTAAGAAAGAACTGGAACATAACCAGGTTATGTTAAGCAGTAGAGAAGCTGAGTTTAAAGATTTAATGAGTGAAAAAGAGGAGATGAAGTGTAGTCTTGAGAAAATGGGCAAGGAAAAAGAGAATCTGAAAAAGAAGCTTCAAGCGGCTTTGATAGTAAGAAGAGATCTAATGCAAAAAGTTGGGAAATTAGAAAAGAGTGGACAGGAAGAAATAGAAAAAGAGCAGAAAAAAGCAGAGGAGCTGTTGAAGCAAGTTAATGAGTTAACAAACAAACTGAAACTAATTGAAGGACAAAGTAATTATTTTGAGTCTCATCTTGGAACTTTGAAACAAGAACTTGTAGAAAAAGATGCCAAGATAAGTGATCTGACCAAAACCTTATCTTCAAGAGAATCCTATTTAGAGGAACTTCAGCACAATATTGCAGAACTGAATGATGTCATAACTGAAAAACAAAATGTTTGTGAGCAGAACCTAAAATCTTTAGGGGAGAAGGACTGTATGCTTGCTCATCTGCAATCTGAGCTTGATGAAAGAGCAAGGGCACATCAAGAAGAACATTCTCAGTTGCTCTTGACTCTTGAAGAGATGAAGTCTGAACTTAAAAAGAAGGAAGAATTGTTGAAAGATTCCAGTTTAGAAGAGCCTCGTTCGAGTGCAGGAGACAGGAATGAGTGTCTGAATCCCAACAATGACGTTAATGCCATGAATCAATTACAAGATGAAAAAGAAGCTTTACAGAGGGAGCTTTTGTTCATGAAAGAAAATATGAAAAAATTCCAGCAAGAAAGGGAAGAGCACATAAAACTGGTAGCAGATTTTGATGATCAAAAAATCCACCTGGAGCAGCTCAGGCAAGAGCATAAAGCACTCTGGGAAGTTCTCCAAACAAAATGCAAAGAGCTGGGCTTGAACCAATTAGAAGGGAAGGAACTGGTTCTATCCAAGGCACTGCTGGCAGAAGAACAAGCTGACCCAAGGAGTCTGGGATCAGACAAACCAAGAGACAAGGTTCAGGTTGCATCCTTGAAAGAGTCAGAAAACATGATCACTTCAGTGCCAATTGAAGACACCGAGCTAAAAGACCTAAGAAGTGATTATGCAAAACTTCAGGAGGAAAAAGAGATGTTAAGGAAAGAGCTGAGAAAAATATTGGTTGAATTCGGTGATGATAAAGAAAAAACAAACAGTTTAAAATCTTTGGGACAGGAGGAGCAATGTCAGGACAGCTTGTTGGAGAGCATAAAGCATCTACAGAAAAAGCTGAAAGCACATCAAACTGAAACTGTAGAGCTCAAGGCAGTGCTTGAACATGTGGATAATGAGAAAAAAGCACTTATAAAAAAAAGTGAAGAGGATTACAGGATGAACCAGGAGGAGCTGCAGAGGTCACAAATTGAAGCTAAGCAGGAGGTTGCAGGAAAGAATGAGGAAATAGAAGCACTGAGATGTTCACTTACGGATTTAAAAGAGAAACTTGATCTGGAAAAAGAATTACTAAACAAAGCCATAAAGGAGAGCCAGGAAGAAGCCCACCATTACAAAACAGCCTTTGAAGACATGAAGAGTGAAAAAGAGGAACTTCTCAGCTCTTTGGAAAAGTCCAATTTGGAGCTAATTAAGATGAAAAAGGAGGTAGAACATTTCAGTGAAGAAAACAAAAATCTTGTGGCAGAGCTGTGTATGCTGCGTGAGAATGCTGCGATGAGTAAACCTGTGGTGTCAGGCAAAGAGCTTAAGGAAAAAAATGAGACAGAAAAAGAATTGAGAGAGGTTCGTTCAGAAAGTAATTCCCTTCAAGGGAATTTGGAAGGAAAAGTCACTGCTTTTCAACTGTCAGAGACTGATTACTCTGGAAAAACTAAACTGAGAGAAGCAACAGAATGTGAAATCCAGAAACAAATGCAGACAAAGGAAAAACCACTGGAAAAACCTACTAATTTAAATGATTCCAAGGCCCAAGATCAAAGAGCTGTAACAGAAGAGAAATCCAGAGAGCGCCTCCACAGGAAATTACAGGCAGCTTTAATATCACGTAAAGAAGCCCTGAGAGAAAATAAATGTCTGAAGGAACAGATTGATCAACTGATGTTGGAAAGAGAAGAACTGGTGAACAAGACAGGAATGCTGGAGCACTTGGTAGAGCTTGGCAGAGAAAAGCAGAATTCAAGTGCTGTGACTCCGTTGTCTGGAGAGGAGAGCCTTGCTTCGGAAAATGCGAGGCTGCTGACCGAAAATGAAAATCTCACTGCGGCATGTGAAAGTCTGAAATCCACCATGGAGTCCATAGTTCAGGAAAAAGAGGCCTTTTCTTTCCAATTAAATACCTTGAAAGATTCTCAGACAGTTGAATTGACAGGATGGAAGGCTAAACATAGCGAATTAAAGCAGGAGTATGAATCGCTTCTTCAGGCGTATGAGAATATCAGTAGTAAAGTGGCAGATATGAGGCAAGTCATTGATCTCAGTAGGAAAGAGAAGCAAGAGGCTGTTCAAAGACTCAGGGAAGGACAGTCTGAAAAGGAGGCTCTGCAGAAGCATTTGCAAAATCTCCTTGATGAAAATGAGGTTATTAAGCACCAACTGAAACAACTAGGTGAATCCAAGAAGATGGAGGTTGAGGAGTTACAGAGCAAAGCAGAAAGGCAGATCCGTGAGCAGGAGGCCAGGATGCAGGAACACCAGGATCGTCTGTGTGAGCTCACTGAGCAAAACCATCAACTGATGGAGGAGAACGAGCAGCTGAAACAAACCTCTGAAAACCTAAAGCAGGCTTTAGAGAAAATTCAGAATGAGAATTATGTCCTTCATAATAACATCACTGTAACTAAAGCAGCCTTGGGAGAGCTGCAGGTTCAAATGGAAGTGTACCAAAATGATACACAATCCAAAATCAGTGATGCATTAAGTGAGAATGAATCACTGTTGAAGGACATTAATATGTTAAAGGATAAACTCTCTGAAAAAGAACAAGCTGTGCTTATCCTAGAACAAGAAAGAAAGTTAATTTCAGAAAAAGCACAAGAAAATGAGAAATCTTTGCTCCACAAAACTCATTCTCTAACAAAGCTGGACACGGAGTGTAAAAGTCTAACACAAGAAATTGTTAGTCTAAATGAAAAAGTTAAGATTTTAGAGGATGACAAATGTCTGTTACAGGAAGAATTAGAAAATGTACAAGAAAGTTCTTACAAAGTGAAGAGTGAGAGAGAATTTCTTGAGACAGAATTGCTTAATCATGTTAAAAAAGTTGATCATCTTACTGATAGGATGAAGTCAGCACAGGTACAGAATAACTTGCTGTTACAGCAGCTGGAAGAGTTAAAGGCAGAAAAATTGAATGTGGTTAGAGAAAAGGAAGAGCAGCAGCTCCATCTTGTAAAGATGTTTGAGGAGAAGGTGAAAAGTGCTCAGAGGGATAATAATGGGACTAAAAACAAAACAAAAGAATTGCAAGAACTCTTAAAGGAGAAACAGCAGGAGATCAACCAATTGCAAAAGGATTCTATAAAGTTCCAGGAGCTGATCCTGGATTTGGAAAGATCTGTGAAATTGTCACAGTCAAAAAATGAAAAATTCGAAAAGGACTTAAGAAATGCATCAGAAAAGCTGGCAGAATCAAATGATGAAATACTTCATCTCAAGGGAAAGCTTACTGCACAGATGAACCTGTTGGATCAGTCAAAGAGGGAAGTGGACAGGCTTAAAGATGAGAATCTAAACTGGAGGAAGGAACTTCAGAAGAAGGGAGATGAACTGCAGCTTCAAAAGAGAGGATATGAGAGAGAGTTGGAATTTCATCTCCAGCAGCTGAAATTGCTTCACAAAAGTGAAATTTCAAACCTGGAGGAAAGGCATGGTGCACTTGAGAGAGAAAAAGAGCGGGCGATGAGTGAGGTTCAGGGTTTGCAGGAGGAAGTCAGCACAAAGGACTCTCAGAACAAGCAGCTGCAGGCAGAGCTGAATGCAGCTCTGGCACGACTGGCTGCTTTCACAAAGTGCATGTCCTCCCTTCAGGATGACAGGGACAGGGTCATCACCGAGATGAAAACCTGGGAAATGCAGTTCAAAGAGGCCATCCAAAACAAGGAGAAACAGCTGGAGGATAGTAACAAAAGAATAGCAGCCTTGCAAGATGAATTGAAAGATAAAATGACTCAGATTCAAGAACTAAATATCAGATATTCTGTGGTAGAGGAAACAAAGGATGAACTGTACTTGAGGCAAAAATCTGTTGATATGCAGCGCTATGAAGAGCTCTGCAGGATAAAGGAAGAAAATACCTTCTTTTTTAACAGACAGCAAGAGCTGGAGAGTGTTCTTCAGTCCAAAGAAGAAGCTTTGCAAGCACTCCTGAAAGAAAATAATTCTCTAAATCATCTCATAGAGAATAGTAAGAGTGCAGGAAGAGAGATAAAAGCTCTGGAAAGTAATTTTACGAGACAGGAGCAAGAATTGCAAGATCTTCTAGCAGAGAAGGAAAAAATGAATGCTGAATTGCAAAAGCAGATGACCATTTCTGACCAAATGAAGATCATGCTAAATAATAAAGATAAAGAAATTTCCTTACTCATTTCTTCAAAAGGAGATGAAATTTCAGACTATCTGATTCAGGTACAGACTCAACACAGGAATCAGATCAAAGAGTATGAACTTCAGGTAAGGTCTTTGCAGATGGAGAGACAACAAGCTGAGGAGTCCCGTCAGAGGCTGGAAAACGAGCTGAGAAATCTCCAGGTGAAAGCAGAAAAAGCAGGTCAGGAGAAGGCTGTGATTGCCAGTGAAATAGATGCCTTTAAAAAATCCATGTCATCTCTCCAGAATGACCGGGATGATCTTTTTACCAGATACAAGGAGCTGGAACATCTTCACCAGGATGTCTTAAACCAGAGGGACAGTCTCCTGGTTGGCAATGCAAGTGAGACTAATTCTTTGAAACAGGAGTTAAGGGTCCTTCTCAATAGGATAGATGATCTGCATTCTGAAAATGCAATGCTGAGTGCACAGCTGATAAAATACAGGGAGGATCTTAACCAGGTTTTATCTCTGAAAGACCATCAGCTGAAGGACTTACTTAAGCAAAAATTGGAGTGTATTAAAAGCCTTGAGCGTGAAAAATACAATCTTGAAAAACAAATAAAGGAGATGCAGCTTTCCAGTGAACTGCAGAAGGAAACTGCTGTGGCTTTGGAACATGAGAATAAAAAATTGGCATCTAAAGTAAGTGATTTAGAATCTCTAATTGCATCACTAAACAAAGAGAAACTTGTTTCTGAATCTGGAGAGAAGCTGCTAAGTAGTGAGAGTATTCAGAAAAAAGAATCCCATGGGCAGCATGGAGGAAAGCTTCAAAAAGAGGTTCAGGAACTTCAGAAATCCAGAGGCAGAAATGCAGATGAGGAGTACAGTGGGACTCTTTTGGCACTTGAAGATGGAGATAAACGTGATGCTTCTGCAGAGAGGATGCTGCTGGAAGTTCAGTCTCAAAACAGGGAATTGAGATCCCAAAATGAGGCCTTTGGGAAAGCAATGACTGCTCTGCAGAACGACAGAGATCGCATCATAGAGGACTTCAAAGTTCTTCAGAGCAAATACACCTCTGAGCTCAGGACTGCAAGAAAAAAAGGAGATGAACTTGCAGCTGAATTGGAGGGGTTTAAATCCCATCTCATGAGTATCCTCAAAGAAAACTCTCTGCTGCATGGGGCTGTCCTTGATGCTGCAGATCAGGTTACCCTTTCTCAGGTGGCTGATGACATTGCAAGTGTCTGTAGGACTTTAGTCAGTCGGGAGCTGGAGGTGAGCAGGCTCTCAGCCGAGTGTGGGAATTATGTGCAGCAGATGGAAGCGTTTGCCAAGGCTATGGCCAGTCTCCAGGATGACCGAGACAAATTGCTGCAGGAGCTCAGCCATCAGAAGGTAACTTCTGGAGCCAAGCAGGGCACAGCTTCGTTTCCCATTGATTGCAGCAGCATCAATGAGAAAAATACTGTTAAAAATAGTTTGGATGTGCCTCAGAACAATGGGGAAGCTTTGGTAAGTTGTAATTAGCCACATGGCTCTGTAATTTTATTCTTTGTGCAGAGAATGCTCGGAGATGTGATGGATTCTGGAGTTTAACTTTGTAGATTGTGTGAGTGCTAAGATAGCACTGTGTGCCCAGAGGAGGTGTATTTACAGTTTTGGGAGTTAAGGTAATTACCCTGTTAAACAAAGCAAATAGGGAAAACCTTAGTCTGTAATTAGAATTTTAGTACTAATCGAACTTCACCCATCTAGTTTTCATTCCAGTTCACTAATGATGTTTATTAAACCTAGGCTAAAGAAGGAGCCAGCCTTGCAGCTGTTGAAATATCCAAACTGAAGACCAAGGTTGATGATTTGGAGAAGGCTTTGCATCAGACAAAAGCCTTCCAGGCAGAAACCGAGAGAGAGATCACGTCATACCAGAACGAGCTGGCTGGATTAAGGTATAACAGTGCAGCTTTATCCTCTTCTTTGATTTGTATAGAATATAGGATTAATTAACATCTGTTTTATGTTCAGAATGGAAAAAAACCTTCTCCTCTCTGAGTCCCAGGCACTGAGGAATCAGTGTCAGATCACGGTGGCTGAGAAGGACCGGCAGATTGCAGAGCTCCAGAGGCTCCAGCAAGACATGATTGGGAAGAAGTCACTCCCTGCTGGCACCAGTTATCCAGTCAAGGTAAAAAAATGGAATGTAGCAGGCATGTAAAGTGGAAGGTAGAAGTTTATTATAGTCTGAAATTCGCAGCCTGCTTCTCAAAAGAGCAGTAATCCTGTAAGTTACTGTATTAAATTAGTTAAATCCAGAATATAAAAGGAAGAAGTTGAAAAAAATTAAATTAAATGGGTTTATTTCTTTCAGATTTATTATGGTTGTAACCCATTTTCAGGGACAGGCTTTTTAAGAGGATCAAAAGAGAGCTTGGTGGTTTACATGGACAGCAGGTTTCACAGTTTGTATAGTTAATGCAGAGAGGTTTTAAACACTTAATGAAGTTCATTCTTCAGAGCCTAAATCCATATCTAGTTAGTGCAGGTTGGACTAGGACCTGACTGGGGGAGAAAGAGGAATGGAAGTGTCCTTGTCCTTCCCCTGAAGCAGCTGGAGCTGGCTTCTGCCAGGAACAGAATCCTGGATTTAGAAAGGCAGCAGCTGACACCCAGGCTGGCAAATGCTGTTTTGTAGACTGTTGTGAATGATTCAAGGAAAGTGCTATTTTAGAATAATATTCTTATTTACCTTTTCTGTGCCAAAGGAAGGAAGCAGTATTCATTTTAATTTCATTAAAACCAGCATTTTAGTTGCTGAAGTTTGTATGCTGTTCATTTTCTGTGATTACAATAAGGAGTAAGAGCTATTGACCAATAATGTCTGTGGGTAATGGAGTATTTTATGTGGTGAAAACCTTTTATTTCATGATTGTATGGATGAATAGATTCCATAAAGCATTAGAGATGGCACATATCCCTCCCTTATTAGAGATTAATATCAAAATGTTGAGCTGCCAGAGATGAAGAAGGCCAAAGCTGTAAATTGGTAATAAATTTTATTATTTTCAAAACGGATTCTTTCAGCTTTAAATTAATATTTACAAAACAGCTGTTTTGCAAGTCATGCGTACGAGACTTTACTAGCTTGAAAATAATTTTTGAAAGGTGTTTTATATTAATCCTTTGCTATTTTTCCCCTTTTATTTTTGTGCTTCACATTATTTGCAAATTAAAAATCAGGTTGGGTTGCCTTTTTGTGGTAATTTTTTTGTTATATTTTTAATGCAAGTATCAACACTATATATATATATATGTATAAAAAAATATTGTATTTAAAGTATCTTTCAAATGTGGTATTAAGTTGTGAGAAGAAAATAATCATGTGAAAAGGGGATTCTGTAGGGTATGTTTAGTGTTGGGGTCGTGGATTATTGAGAGAACTCCTGTACCATTTACTCTGAATATCCTGGTATTTTCAAGGCTTTGGAAACTGCCTCCCTTGCTGGAAGTGCAGATGGAGCAGAGGAAATCAAATGTGTCCTGGCTGAGAAGAACCAGCTGCAGACTGAGCTGCAGCGCTGCCTCCAGGAGATGCAGCAGAAGGACCTGCACTTCCAGCAGATCAATTCCAAGGTAGCTTGGAACAACAGCTCTGATCCTGAAAAGCTCACACGAATCTGGGCTGGCCTCACGTTGGAATGTTGCTGAAGTGGTGGTGTCTTGCATTAATGGATGGTATTTTGCTTTGAAATGTAGATATTTTAAAAGAACTCAGCCTGGACATTCAAACGAAATGTCAGTTTTCTTCCTGCCAGGCTTTCCTGACTTGGTGTTTGTCTGAGAGTTTTATTTGACTTTGCATTCTGAAGACATCAATGAACCTCTGAACTTCTACTCGCAATCAAATATTTTTCATTATAGACAGAAACAGGTGTCTGTCTAGCTGGAACAAGATTTCAGCTTCTGGTTTGGGTGTACTGGTGGCAGGGGAAATCACTGCTCAGCTTTCATTATTTCCTCTGCTCATAAAACATCTGAAATCCCAACTGAACTGTGACCTTGCCAAAAAGTGGATGCAATTTTGAAACAGCAGGTCTCAAATCTGCAGGGATTTCCTGGGAGAGCTAATTTTAATTTTAATGTGAATTTCTCTCAGGTTGTACAGTCAGCAGAAGAGAATGCTGTCCTGTCTGCCCAGCTGAAGACTCTTTCCCAGACTCTGAGGGACATCCAGCTTCATTACACTGATCTGCAAAACCGTTATGTAAGGCTGGAGAGGGAGTATCAGGCAATGCAAGTGACATCTTTCCAAGGCTCAGTCCAGGTAAACAGATACATAGGTTTTTAGGTTTCTTCCTTCTGTGCTTACATTTTTCTGGTTTTCTTGCTAAAAATGAAATAAAGTACTTTTTGTTTCAGTGACTCAGTACTTCTGCTGGCCTGTGACTAAAGATAACTGTCTTTATTGTTAAGCTGGTCTAATTTGACGTTTCGTTTAAGGAAGCTGTTTTGCATATTTTTTTGTTTTGAAACATCTTTTTTAGTTTGTCTGCAGCTGGCAGAGATAACTGGATGATCACTGCTCAGTGATCATCCTGCTCAGTGGATCAGGAAATTTAGTGATAATTTCACATCAGTTGTGGATCATTGTAAAATGGTTGAGTAATATTTTCAGAAGTGAGATCTACATCACCAGTTCAGCATTTCAGTACCCTTTGTCAGTCCCTCATACATATCTGTAAGATTATTATTTGGGGTTGGAACTCTATGATTTTTAAGGTCCCTTCCAACCCAGTCCTTTATGATTCATCATTATTCCTTTATTTTTAAAAAGCTTTCCTGCACTGCCTTGATTTTTCATTAATAATCATTAGTATAACACCGTGAAATGTCATATGGATACATATGGAAAACAACCCTAGCTCTTCCATAAATGGAAATTAATCCAAACAAAAACTGTAAATTAAGAATAAATTAAATGGCTGTCTTGCATCTGGAATTGTGGATGTGTAGATGCATTTCTTTCCCCTCAGACATTGTTGAGAGATGGAAATGAAAGCATTAAATGGCACAAATAATTATCTATTCCACTCTTTTGTGGTGCTTATGGCTTCTGTAATTGAAATAAAGACTTCTGGCAAGTAGAAAAATGGTCACTTGTTTGTTGTTTTTTTTTTTTTTTTTCCCTTAATATTTTCTAGGATGAAACCAGAGCAGAAGTTCCCCCTGGAGCGCCACGGGAGAGATCTGGGATTATTGTGGAGATAGACAATATGGAGCTGAATGAGCTCAGGAAAAGGTCAGGACTCAGAGCATGTATTAGCAATATTATTTTCCTGATAGCTGTGTTGTGAGTGTGAAAGTAATGCTTTTCCATCCCTCTGGGGCATTTGTGTGAAGAAGGGGAAGGAGTGGTTTTACAGTGGATTACATGAATCATGAGCCATGAATTGTTGAATTTTGTTATCATCTGGTAATACTTATGGTTTGTACCTGTACATAAATATACTGATTATTGTTGAGTTTATCTCAATATTTAAGCTGAAACATCTTGTTATAATTAAGTCTGTCACGAAAAGGAAGATTTCCTAATAAGAAAAGAACAAGTAAATAATTCTTTGAGTCCATAAAATACTGATTTCAGATTTTATTTTGTCCCAGGCTTGCAGATACTGAGCAGCAGTATGAATCAATGCAGCAGAGTCTCTCCCAGCTCACAGAAACACTAGCAGAGGAGAGGAGGAGGAGAGAAGCTGCAGAAGAGGCTCTAGGACTCTCTGAGGAGAGAAGTAGCAGGTAAACAGAGACTATTGGTTTGCCTTTTGTTTTTTAGTGAGATTAGTGAGAGGTTTTCCTGTGGGTCTTAGATTTTTTTGAGATACTACTACTACTTATAATAACAATAACAATAATAAACAAACCTGTGCTTGAGCCCACAGTGCCTGAAGTAGTGGAAATCCATGTGTTAAAAAGCTAAGTTAAACACTGGATCAAGAAAGTGTTATAGGCTTTGGGATTTTTTTTTCTTTATTTCATTTCATCTGTTAGACTCAGTGCTATTTCTTTTTTTCCAGGTTAGGAAAAAAATACCCCATGTAACAACTTTAGCAGAGCCACTGGTTAGATTGAAAATATCATTAAGCACTTGCATAAATAAAGTGTTCCTCACTACCATCACCTGAAAATCGCTGTTCAGTTAGCTGGTGATGATGGGGATTAATTCTGAATAAATGAAACACCTTGAGAGTAGATTTAGAAATAGAGACTGAAAAAGACCTGGCAACATAAAGTGAGTCAGCTTTTTGTGGGGACCTTCCCTCAGTCATTTTAAGTATGCAAAATAATGGTTTTTGTGTAAATTCAGTACTTAGGAGATAATTCAGCAGTGCTTGTCTCTGTGCCTTGAATTTTTTTCTAGATTTGAAGTAGGCAGTTACAGGTCTGTCCCCAGTGACTACACTGTCCAGATGGAAGATGAGGAGGAGAGGGAAGCCTTAATCATCAATTCCAGTGAACATGTTGTTGTGAGAAAGGTAAGGGAATTAAAGCCTTTAAAAACCCTGCGTTATCGGCTCCTTAAAAGTGGTGGGAAAACATCCTTCATTTCTTTCTCTTGGGGCTGTGAGTCCAAGACCAGCATCTGTGCAAACTGTACCAGAAAACACACTGCCTATGTCCAGGTTAAAAAATGTGTATAATCATATTTATACTACATGTGTGACCATTAAATAAACTGTGTCTGCATTTAATTATGCATGCCTGAGATGCAGTATGCATGTTTACCTGTGTGGAGTTGCATAATACACAGCTTGGATTCATCCCTTTCCCCTCTCATCAGTGCTGGGTTTGGGGCCTGTGAATCATTTATGCTTTGGTCTTTGGCATCAGTTGTGTTTGGGGTCAGTTGCTGCATCAGAGACAAAAGGTTTGTAGTGCCTCAGAAATGCAGGCTGCAGGGGAGCTGTTTCTGGTTTGTATTCCTGATCCTTCCTCTGCTAACTTCTGTCTCTTCCTCAGATGAAAGGAGGAGCCCTTTCCTTGCGCCGCTGGCTCCGGGGGCGAAGCCTGTACTGCTCCAAGCTGCTGACGGCCCGAGCCAAATCCCGCTATTTATTCCTCACCTACCTGGTCACACTACACCTCCTTGTTGTCCTGTGCCTCACTGGTGTGCTCTGAATCCACTGCACTCCCTGGGTGCCTCCTTTCCCTGTGGGCAGTGCCAGTCCCAGCCCCAGACTCCTCACACGCTGCTGTTCTCTCTGCACTGGACACAGTTGTACTAATCCCTGGGACACTACACGGAATCTCGAGCTTCTCCAGTGAAATCCCTGCATATCACACTCGCTCCAAAGTTGACTTGAATTGCTCTTTTACAGTGAGATATTATATTTGTAAAGAGAAAATATTCCCCTCTGCCCTATAAGGAAACTGCTGCATACAAGTTATTTAATATTGTTTGTGGGTACATAATGGTTGATTACTACTGAATGGGTTGTAAATGATATCTTTTCTATACAAATTTTATTTTAAGAGTTAAGCTATAAATTCTAAAGGAATATCAAACTATTACTGTATATTGGCTTCTTGATTATAACAAGAAGTTTTATGGAGTGCAATAAAGGAAGAACTACTGGATTTTTGATTTTCTTTGGTTGGTTAGGTGTTTTTTTTTTTTTTGGCTGAAAATAAAAGAATTAAGACGGTTCTTTTCCATTAAGTTTGTAAAGAAATCAAGATGCACAGATCTATGTGTGGTAATGAGGTAAGCTGATGCTTAAAGATTCAGTAAAGATTCACAATTGAGGTGATATAAATATTTCCAACTTCTTATATTCTTTTTGTATTTTTTTCTTTCTGTAACTTGTGGGGGTTTGGTATTTTTTAAATTTTCTTGCACTTTCTTGATGGGGCTTAGTTACTGCCTGTCTTGGAGGCAAAATGTTACTCAGCTGCAGAACACATGAAATTCAAGCTTCTAAAGATACAACCTTACATATTTTACATGTTTCAGCTTCAAGGTACAAATCAATAAATTCAGCAAAGAATCTTGTGGGAGAAGGAAAATCCAGAATATGGAAAAGGACAGGTTCCATCGGTTTTACTGATGAGCAGAAGCAAAGTTGACTTGGAGATATTTTAGTGAAGTGATTTATCTGCTTAAGAGGTAGTTACTGCTGCAGGTAAATACTGTAAACCACCTTCTTTTGATGGTTTTTAATATTTCTTAGTCTGGTGAAGGTCTGGATTTTTATATAAATCCAATATATTCTGCTATAATTGATGTTTTTTTAAAATAGTGATGGTTCATCTCCTTTGAGTGGCTGATTCAGTCCCTGTGTTCAATTCTGTGTTCACCCAAATACTGAGATAACTCATAAACACCAGGTACACTGGGAACATGAGTACTGATGATGCTGACTTTTCCCTTCCCAGCCTGAAAATGGGTGTTAGCAGAATGATAATGAGCTTTTCTTAGCTAATTATGTTATAATGAAGCAGAATGTTTTCCAAAGGCAACAATGGCCCTTCAGTCCTTCCAGTCTTACTCATCTAGTGTGGGGGACATTTGACCTGGGGGGAGAGAAAACAGCCTTCTGTCCTGAGGCTCAGTGAGTGGGAACGGATCCAGAGGTGTTTGAAATTCTGTCCTGCTGTCTCCAGGTCTTTGTGCTGTTGTTGTGAAAAGCAGAAACTGGGGGAAAAAAAAGTCAAATGACTTGACATGTAGATATTCTCTGAACTCCATTGCAGAAGTGGATAAAAACGTACTGGGAGGTGAGCTCGTGTCATTTAGAAAGCAGCTTTTCCTGGGTAAGTATTTCCCTGAGAGTGTGCTCATGGTACAGTTCATGATTTAAATGCTTGGCTTCACTTGGTCTGAGATCAAACAAATGGAGAAAATTTGTTTAAAATTTTCTACTCTCAAATTCCAGCATCTCAGCTGATGTAATTCCTGATGTATTTAAAAACCAAATTTCCCTCTGGTTTGTGGTGTTGGAGCCAGAGTCTGGGTGCAGTGCTGTAATGTTGGATACTGCTGGTAGATAATTGGTTTGTTGTAGTCCAAAGCCTTTTTCCTGAGGGTTTTGGGAGAAAATAAATAATTCATGGCAATGTGAATGAGTGTGCAAACCCACCAGCTACTAGAACTAAGGGATAAACATTCCCACATTAAAGCCCTTTCAAATTTATGTGATAAAATCTATTTTTGCCTTGTTAGGGACAAGAACTTTGCAGGTTCTAAGTGCTGTTTTTCATTCTTTTCCCATTTTTGAAGTACCTTTCCTTACAGAGTGAAGTTGCCAAAGAAGGAAAAAATAAAATCTTTCCCTTGTATCAACTGCCTGAAGAGGCAGTTTTCCAATCCTAAAAATAACCCAGGGATCCATAATAGGGGCTCCCTTTGGGGAGGGTTTTGCCACGAATTGCAGGGAGAGCAGGACTTGGAGGTGCTGGCCAGCTCCTGAAGCTGAAGTGTTCCTGGGCAGTTGTGCCAGCTGCCTCTTGTTCTTTGTCCCAGAACAGCCACTTCATGAAGTGTTTGCCAGTTACAAATATGGAATAGGTCCTGGAGTGGGCTCTCCACATTGCAGAGTGGCTGCCACTTGTAAATACTTCCCCAAAACTTTTGCTGGGCGTTATTTTTAGTTGTTTGTTTGAGATTGATGATTTCGACCTTCCACGAGGGGAAAACTGCAGTCTTTGAAGTAATGGATGTTTTTGGTGGCTTATTTACCATTAACTACTGATGTTACAGCTGGTATGTGCATACCATCAATTAATTTTAAGCAAAGGAACTTTCTAGCAGATTATTTCCCCTTGGAAGAGGTGGGGTTTATGCTTAAGTCCCAGTGCAGCCAAGTGTGTGTCCTGTAGCTGAGCTTGCCTGCGGTCATGAGGCCATTTAACAGGATCACAGGGCTCTGGAGGCTGCAGCAGGAGATTTCCCCTCTGGAAGAAACAAAAGGCTGCCAATGTCCTGATAAATTTGCTTTGTAAAATCCTATTCAAGTGAGAATTTATGTGGATACTTCACGTGCTTGGTAAGATCCATTGACTTTGCTGGTTAGGTTTATTCTTTGCCAAAAATAAGGTGTCTCATGGAAGAAAAACCCCACCTGTTGGAATGTGTTCATATAATGAGTCAGATTTTGATTTTTCTGGGCTGTCAAAACTCTCCCCTGAAGTTCTGTGTGATGAATAACATTTGACATTATATGTTGTGACATTTTTGGGGGCAACCATGACACACTTCCTAATGCAAATGTGATAAACTTAGTAAAACCAGTTAATAAGTGATTTTTTTTTTCTTTTCAATGATCTGTATTTTCTTTATATTAATGAGTTTTTCAAAACCATTTGACTTACACTAAGGAGGAACCTCACTGTTTAAAGGCAAAATAGTGGAACTGCTTAGACAGAGAGAGCAACCAAATAAATGAATCTAGAGAAATGATACATTTCCACCTCTAATTCCTTCCCTTTATTCCTTTGTGCAGTTCCAGAGGACCCATTCCTTGTGGAGAACCATAAATTTGCTGGTGGTCACCTTGGCTGGGCTCCTGTGTGAGCATAAGCAGCACTTCATTTTTGGAGCTGCCTTGGTCTTTTCTAGAGAGTTTATGGAAGGAATTATTACAAAGTGGTTACCCACAAATTCATATTTTAGTTCCTTGCATGTTTTGAGATGCATTCTGTGAGGGCAGGAGCAGGAACAGTGTTTCACAGGAAGTTTTAAGTTAAAAATGGTATTTTGTCCCTGATGTTCCTGACAAACTGCACTAATATTGGAATAATGTCCTTTGCAGGGTGTTATGGTTGGAATGGGTTAAAAATACAGCAATGTAGGGGATGAAGCACAAAGTAGAAGGATCCTGACACTGAACATCCCACTGAGCATGGGATCATCACTAACTGGGATGATGTGGGAAAGGTGGGTGTTTTATTTGATTTTACATTTCCACATACTCAACAGTCATGGAGTTCCTACTGAGGCAAAACATTTGACAGTGATAGAAAAAAGGTAAAGTTAAAAAAATACAGGTTGTGATTCATCAGAGGTGAATTGGAGAAATATTAAATTACTGAAATTAGGAACAAAACCTGTGAAGTGCAGGGGGAGGGTTATTTCTCTCCTCAGAACTGACCTACATGAGCAAGAGGATGGGTGGAGCCTACATCTCACATTCCATGTGACATTCCCACTGTCACTTCCAGAGCAAAGGATAGACTGGGGATTCCTATCCCTATACCTTTGAGAGGGGGATTTTAAATTTTTTTTTTTCCTGAAGTATGTTTTTCTTTTGCCAGAAGTTAGTTTTCACATCTGGGTGGTCAGAAGGCATCTTTATTCCCCATTCAGCCCCAATTCCTTGGCATTGTGCAATGAGCTCTGTGGGAAATGCCAGTTCCAGGGTGTCCCAGGTGCAGGCAACAGGGTGTGCCATGAGAGAAGCTGCTAATATCTTAACTATCCCAAGTGTCCTGGTCTCTTTGGGAAGTATCTAGGTGTGTATGTGGAAAAGACTGTACTGTTTGGGGGGAGCTCCACAGGGAAATGCTCCTGGTCCTGTTTTCCTGTGGAAAATGCTGCTGAAAGGGAGATACAGGGCTGGGATTGTTGTGTACTCTGCTAGGATGAGGTGCAGTTAAAACCCATATATCTGAACTCAGTTACTGTGCCATATCCATGGACCCAAGCTGTTCCAAATGAACAGACCAAAGTTGATCCAGGAGCAATGGGAGTTCCTCTGCTGATATTTGGAAATAAACTGCCCACTTACTCCTCTAGATGGAAGCACAGTATTGGATTTCATTCTCTGCCTGCTTGCTGCAAGCACACTTTTCTAACTACATCCCATTATGTTTTTCTACCTCAGAATTTTCCTGCTGTCTGAATTCAGCAAGAAATAACATTTTCCTGTAGGAAAAAAAAAATCAAATGTAGGCCCATATTTTATATTCCCTCATCCACATCTGGAAATTGTCCTGTGCACAGCACACGCCAGTGCCTGTTCCTTCTCTGGGGAATGCTGGATGCAAGAGTAGACCATCTGAAATTGAGTTAGAAGAAGGAATTAAGGAAGGTTATAAAGGTGGAATGTGCTTTCCTGTAGTGTGATTATTTTTAGGGTGTAACGTGATGGAGGCCTCAGGAAGTGCTGTAACTCAAACAATAGTCAGGTACTAAAATGGGCTCTTGCAGCTTAGACTTTCTTTCTTTTTGTTTCTTGGATGCAAGAATTACTTGTGGAAGTGGCTCCCTACACCAGACTGGTAGAGAAACAGTTGATAACTGTTGTGATTACTGCAAATAAGAAAAAAATGGTGATTTGGATCCTTGTGTGATTTTGGTCTGAGCCACAAATTTCTTCCCAGCACTTGGAAATCCTACTCCTGACATCACCAGTATGTGGAGGAAACAAGAGAATTCCTGGGTAACGTGCCAAAAATGGGACAAAAGCACAGCAGTGCAGTGCCCAGCCATCCACAGGGCACAAAAGGGGGTCCCCAAAGGCTGAGGCTGGGTGTGTGAGGGGGAGCAAGAGCAGGAGCAGGAATGGTGCAGTGTGGGAATCAGCAAAATAGAAACTCCCACAGACATGGAAGGGTCCAATTTGCAGCCTTGGGAGAAACTTAGATTGATGGAAAAATACAATACACAAGCATTAAGCAGAAAAATCAGAAACTTATGTTTCTATAGTTGTAAGTAAGAATATGCCTTAAGTAAGTAAGAAAATGTATTGATAAAATGGTGGAGGGTTTATAAGGTAGGGGTGTGGTTGTATAGAATAAGCTAAGAGTTTAGAAGTTAGAATAGAAGTATATGTGTACATGTGAGACAGAAGCCTATTAGACAGAAGTATCCACAGTGCAGCAAAAGTAAGTAAAGGTGATAGGTTAGAAAAAGTAAATAAACCCTGTAACAACTGTCTGTTAAGTTAGAAAGTTACCTATTGCCTTATAACAAAGAAACTTGGGACTACTCTTGAGCTATAGCCAATGGCTTACTCCTTTAAAATCTCTCAGCCTCTGAGACTGATGTTTATCTGAACAATAAATCATTCTTAGCCTGAAAGAAGTCCCCATCCCTTCATTACAAACAACAGCAGCGATAGTGTGGGATGCACGGAGGGCTGTGGGAATGGAGGAGGAGCACGGGCAGCCATGGAAAGGAGCATTCCTGCTCTGCTGTGCTTCAGTTCACAATATTCCAGCTGGAAAAGAGCACAGGCCATTGTCCATCCCTGGGCATTTGTTCCCAGGAGCTGACAATAGATGGGAGGGACCCAGCGTTTTCTGGCTCTGGTGGCAACGTAAATGTTTAATAGAAATGCTGGGATAATTTGGGATATTTCCTCCTCAATAATTTCTCTTTGCTAGTGTGCTTGCTGCTCACATTTAATTCTCATGACCTATAAAATCAGCACTGGATTGTTTTGGTTCTTGTAGAGTGTCTCTATCCATTGACATTCTGGTTATCAATAGGTCAAATTTAATGGGCTGTGCAGGGCCCAATTGTGCCTGGTTTTGAGGGAAAACCTGGAAACTGCCCCAGTTTTAGGCAGGCTCCTGCTTTATGAGTCCAGGTCTGTTCCTCACTGCTGAAACCACCGGTACTTTGGGAGTTATGTAAGCACAGAGGCTTCCTTCTCTTCCCTTATTTCTTTCCTGTCTACAATAGCAGTTATTTTCTTCTTGCATCTGACTTCTATATATATATATATATATATAACTAATTTATTATTTATAGATATAGAAATAAATATATTAAATTTATTATTTAAAATAAATTAAATTTATAAATTAATTCAATAAATTTATAAATTAATTATTTATAAATAAATTAAAATAAATTTATTATTTATATATAATATAAATTTTTTTTTATTTATTTATTTAAACTTTTACATAATTGCTTTCTGGTTTATTCAACTTCTCCCTACATTTGTATTCCAAACCTTCAAATGAAGGACAGCCTGGCATCCCAAGGCCCAGTTCTGGAAACATCTGATTATTTCTTTTCCTTAGAAGATTGATACAGAGTTGAAATGTTTCAAACAGCTGGTGACTTTAATGAAAACTCCAGCTCTGGACAGATGTTGATACTGTAGGTGCTTCAAATTTAGAGGCGATCTCTTTTCCAATTAAGTTCATTTTAGGGCATAATAATATTTGTTTCTAGGATATAAAACTCATTTTTAGGGTATTCCTCAAATAAACTTACCCATAAAACTATCCTGATGTTTTGTGTTAGGTCAGAAAAAAATGAGCTAAAAAGAGAATAAACACACAACCCAGTGAATTTGGTGAATAGATGTGAGCTTGGCAGATTTGCTCTTGCATGCTTTCTGTCTGTTTTAATATGGCTGTAAAAATATGAATAAAATTTTTAAAAAGCAATTCTTTTTATGGTATGAAATATATTCCATGTATTTAAAATATTTTATTATTATTATTATTTATAATTTAATATATTACTTATTGAAAGTAATATAATAAAAATACATTACTCAGGCTGTATTTGAAAAACTTATGGCTTTGGGCCGAAAGTTCACATGGGAAATTTAGCCAGGGGTAGAAGTAAGTGTGATTTAAATACAGAATATAGGTATAGAATCACCTGGGGAAAGGAGATGTCGCTGTACACTTCCCTTGGTGCCCACTTTTGGCATATATTTAATGGGAAGATTATGCATCCATTTGGCAACAGTGTAAATAAATTAATTAAGTTGTTGCAGGAGTGACTGGGAGAGAATACAGCTGGGAGATAAAAACCAGCAGCAGACCATCAGAGCAGCCCAGTTTCTAACAATGAGGAGTGGAGCTCCTGCAGGAGACGTGTCTAGGGCTGCTTCTCTGTCATTACACTGGAATGACAAATATGGGTTTCAAGATTGTTTAAAGGCTTGTTGTTTATTGCTGATGGCATTAAATTCATTACAGTAATTATGAATTATTGGTAATTTGCATGTTCTTTATTTGAAAGCATACTTTTCATTAAAAGTTGACATTATTGGTAAAGACATTAGCTTTTGAAAGTCAATATTGGAGTTTGTCTGTGTGTTCATGTATATGTATGTCTTAGGTTGGCCTTAGATTGCTGCATTGTTGCAGCCCTGCCATCAGTGTAAAAGAATTTATGCTAGGGTGTCATCTCCAATTAAGATTGTCAGTAAAAACCTGACCTGGGTTAAGGGAAAGGTATCCACTGGCTTGGGTGATTTTCTTTTTCAATGAAATCCAAAAATCCATAACAGGATATTCACAGAAGAACCACAGTTCAGGAGGGGACCCAGGAGTAGTGACTGTCAGTATTCATTAAAAAAAAAAAAAATTGGTTGTCAGTTCATGTTAAGTGTAGATCCTAAAGTTTTTCCAGCTCTTCCTTCCAAATCCTTTTGGAGACATTCCATGTGCCGGCCAAGTGTGTCTAAAATCCAACTCTTGGTGTGCAGGCTTGGTATCAGAAATGCCTTATTCATTTGGAGTGCAAAATGTGGACTTCATGCTGTGTGGCATTGGATTTGGAGAATGGAACACCAGCTGCTCCCTCCTCCTCCTCCTCTCTTGAAAAGGGCATGGAGCTTCCTGATGGACAGGGGAAGGAATTCACCACTGGGAATGAACAGTGCTGATGCCCAGGAGTATTTTGCTTGTCTAATTACTATGCTGAGGTTGCAGAGGAGGTGAGTGGAAGGTGCTGTCCTTGTCCTTGCTCTCCTAGCCTCACACACCTGTTTTTTTCCTGGAGTTTTCTTAGGGAGACAGCTTGGACTAGTGAGCCTTCCTCTCACTTTAACAGTAGGAGAAAGAAGGGGATGAAGAGAGAAATGATGTGTTGAAACTTCTTTCCACTCAGGGCTAGAATCCATTTCAGGTATCCATGAAACCACTTAAAAGGGTGCTGTGGAATGTGATATTGACTTCCATAAGGATCTCTGTGGGAAAAATGTCCATCCTGTGTATCCTGGGATTTGGGATCCCATGCAGAGGGAGAGGACAGCTTTGCCTCCAAGTAAAATGAGGTGATTTTTAACATTTAAAACATCACCATAAAACTGCTGCCAGTTCCATCTTAAGGTGATTTTTCCTTATTCAAATGGTCTCTTAAGGGTAAAAGCTGCAAAATCTGTCAAAAAAGGATTTTTCAAAGTTCTGCTGTAGCTACCTAGAAGTGAGAGGGGTTGATCTTACCTTCATTCCCACTTTTGAACAGCAGCCAGCTCAAATTCCCAGTATCCATGTCTTCTCAAGCAAATGGAAATCATAAATTCCTCAGTCTCTGAGTGAATTTTACTTTGTTATTCTGGTTTCAGTTTGTATGACTGCTCAGGTTGATAATAAATCACCTTACATGTAGGAACAGCACTATTTGCTGGCCTTATCACCTGCCTGAGCAACATAAATTACATTTCAGTCTTGACTTCTTGTAGGTGTGATGGTCAAGAGCACCAACCTTGGTCCTCAGATCTCTGCAACCAAGTTACATTTGCAGTCCCCATAGGATCAAAGCAAAATTCCATTCCATTTGTTAAGATTTTACTTGCCCTTGTTTCAGTATTAATGGTGAAGGATGTTCTTTAGGTTTTCAATTTTTAGTTTTTGTTTAATACAAAATATTTTGTTACTTCTGCAGTTACTTCTTTTTAATTTGGTAATAAGCTTCCATTAATTCTCAGAATTGCTTTAACAAGGAAAAAATATCATCATCATTTGAATGTTATTCTTTCTAAATGGAAGAAAAATCTATCCAACACAAGAAGAAGTGGGCATTCCCCCTCACACATTTTTTTCAAAGGGGAAACACCTTCTCTTCTTAGGAGTAAATTGTAGAGGAAAACATGCATCCACATGAAGGTTACCTTCCATATAAACCAGCCTAGGTGCAGTGGCTTCTGTGGGTGCAATTTATTAAATCCACTGAGTATTTGACACTTGAGATTTTAAATGGGAGTTTTGCAAATGATTTCCTCTGCCTTCAGCCTCCTCTAATTCTGCAATTCAATTCTGCATTTCCCATCAGGGATGTTTTCCTGGTCAGTGATACGAAAGCTGAGGGAGACACTTGTATCAGCTGTGTCACAGGTCTTGATGTTCACTCACAAAATACAAAGAGCAATTTGGAGGTTTCTTTTGGGGAGATTTCCCTCCATTTTTGCTTCCAAGTTAGATGTTCCATCTGTGGTGAAATTTTCTTGGAGTTAGTGAACACTCTGTTAGGGCTTTGCTGACGTTTTAAGAATCTCTAAATACAAGAAAACATATTTTTAAAAAAGCAGCAGAGTTTTCAAGACACAAACTGGAAATGGAAAATCCTGAATCTAATCATTAACCATTCATTAAAATGGTTGTTGGTCATATTAATTGGGGGTTATGGGCTTCAAAGAAGAAACGACATCTGCTTTACCTCATGTGTGCAGGATAGGGAGGGAAGAGAGAAAAATATATAGTGGTGAAAGCAAATCACCTCGATGGAAAACTTGAGGTCACTGAGGACCATGCTTGGGATAAACTGACCCCTTTTTCTATCTGGCAAACTTTTAATGAAAGAGGAAAAGGGCCTGGTGATCTTTTTCTGCAGAGGTTAATAATGGATGATCCTGATGAGCATTTCATGTAAAAAGCAAAGCCTGCAGATCTCATTACCTGGGCCTCCTGATTGTGCATTCCCATCCTACAGGAGGAGTGGAAAATACACTTGAGACAATTAAAAAAGGTTATAGTGGGCAGCATTCACATTTCTGATTCCACTCCCAGTGCACTTTCCTTTTTAATAGGGATAGAAGAGGCCCCTGAGGTCATCCAGGCTGTTTTCCCTCACGCTGCTGGCTGAGACCCGTGGCTGGCTGCGCTGAAGGGCAAGGTGAGAGCAAGATTTGGGTCCCAGTTAATGGATTAGCAGTCACTGTAACTCTGAATTGCTAAAATTCTGTTTTGCCTGTGTTCATTTTCAGTAAAGCTCTTGATTTCTCTGCATATCTACAGCCAGAAACTCTGGGCAGAGGTGCTGGACCTCATCTAGAGTGTGACAGTGTGGCTGAGTCTCCATCACACCGACCATTGTGCAAAGCACAGAGTAGTGAAAACCACCCAAATTCCACATCTCTCTGTGCTGTTTTAATAGGACATTCCAGAAAACAATAGTTCTGACAGGAAGAAGACCAGAATTGTAATGTGGTGGCAACAAGCAATGAAAGGTGCAAGCTTTGAGGTGAATTAAATTTGCAAAGGTGGAAGCCGAGCCCAGACGTGAGAGGCTGCTGTGGAGGAGAATGAGATTAACAGGGTAAAATATCTCCTGTTTAAGGTTGGCCTCAGGCAAGAACGAGTTTGTCAATGTAATATGTTGTTGAATTTTAATATGGAAATGTCTCCTGGCATGTATTTCAAACACATTACAAATAGTGATATTGATCTAACCTTCAATTAATGGGAGAGGTGCTCTGTGAAAATCGGATCTGGGTTTGAATGGCAAATAGCTTTAATATTCTGAGGACAGTAGATCATTTGCACAGCTCAGTAAGAGACTATAAATCACCAGGATTAGGGCATTTTTTTTATCATTTTAATGCAGGCATGGTTTCCCTGGAGCAAGGGACCAGGAGTGTGGTAAATCATTAAAAAATCATGGAGTCTGTATCAGTAGGTATGGACAACAAATAATCTACTTGTGCTAAAAGGAATTATTTGAAATCTATTCATTCCTGCTCTCTGTTGCCATGTTTTTTATATCTGTTCTCTTTTAGGGTAGAATGTGCACTCTCCCTTTTGCTTTTACACAATCCATGGGTGTCTTTCCACTTTTGATCCTCACAGAGCATCCATTCTAAAGGCCATTTTTTAGAGCAGTCTGAGACAGAACCAAAGCTGATTATTCCTTGAGATGAGAGTAGTGAGATTATTCCTCATGGCTTCTTCCAGCTGTGTCTTCTGTACATTTTATGTGTGTGTGTTTGTGTATATATATAAACCTTAGACTGCTTCATTGTTGCAGCCCTGCAGCAAAAAAAAAAAAAAAAGAAAAATTAAAAAGAAAAAAACCAAGCTTTTGGCAAATAACCCTTCTTAGCCAAGAAGTAACACATGGTTTCACTGAAGTTGATGCTGATATTGAGCAGTTTTCTAGAGAGCTGTTCATGATCAGGCTGTGAATTTAGCAGGTTTACTCTTAATTGATTTCCTATCTGGCCCAGAGAAAAATATGTTCTTAAAGGATTTGGAAGCCTCTAATTAAACCAGAGAAGAATTTCAACCAGTCCTGGCTTCCATTGCTCTGTGAAATGCCCAGGATGAGAGATCCACTTGGATGTGTGCAATTCCCTGTCCAGCCAGCCTCTGTTGGGGATTGTCAGGAAGGATTTCCTTCTGGAAGCTCCTTCACTCTGGCAGTTCTGTAAAGAGCATTTTGCTGTGCAGGTTGCTCCCTAAATCAGCTGCTTGGCTCTCCCCCAGAGCTGCTGAATTAACGTGCTGTGACCCAGGGATGCAAAGGGGTTTCTTTCATTATGGGGGCTGGGATGCTCAGGAGAACACAAAGATGGGTTTCCTAGACAACAGCTGATGTCACTGGGAGAAAGTGCAGAGGCTGAGAGGGGAGTTTATGAAGAGCAGGGATCAATTTAGGGGAAAAAATTCTGAATAGCAAAGTTACCGATTTTTACAAAATGCAAAACTCAGCAGAGAGATCTGTTTCTGAAGTCTGGGAAACAGCTTTTAGGGTACGAGAAATAAAAATCCCTCACAAAGAAATGCCATTTAAAACACAAGTACATCACCTCCTGAAGTCTCTACGTGCTGCAGCCTCAAAGTCACAATCCTCACTGAGCTTTTCCCCCAGAATGAAAGAATCCAGAATGATCATCCTGCTGGAATAAACCCAGATAGCACCATGGACGTGATTTCATTTGGATGAAGTTTTGCTTCAAATTCCATGCAGGATAAATAAACCATCTCTCCTCTGCTCTGGATGTGCTCACAGTAGGAAGGCTGCTGCAGACTTCTGGTTAATATTTAAGTGGCATTCCTGACAGCAAAGTTCTGTGCATCAGCTTGACAAACCAGCTTCTGTCTAGCCCTGTGGTTCACATCTGAAAATCAGGTTAGAAACTTGGATGCATCATTCATTTGCACCAGCAGCTAGAGAAGGCTTTAAGTTCCCTTATCTGACCACTTCTAAGTGATTTAAAAGATTATTTTTCTGTGCTTAAAACTATAGCCCTATAATGGCTTTAGGAACTATTTTAGGATCCTAAAGGTTTTGAGGCTGCAGTTTCCCAGACTTCCAAGCTGAACTGTTGGCTTGCTGCCATCAGCAGGGCAGGGGCTTTTCCCCCCTCAGCAGTTCTCCTGCCATTCCTTTTGCCTGCCCTGGCCACACAAAAGGGCTGCTTTTGTTCCACGTTGACTAATTAGCTTCCAGATGGGTTACTGAGTGGAATTGTCTTGTGGATGGTCCTGGCAACCATCATGGCTGATGCCAAGCAAAGTGGGAGACCAGGGGGATGTTGGCTGCCCCTTCCATTGGCAGGATTTTATTGCATTGCCCTCGTGTTTCGTGGAGCTTCAGCAGCAGGAGAGGGAATGTGGTGTGTGCTGAGGAACAGGAGTTCTCATCTGTGGCCAGAATTCAGTAACACTTCTTTCTGTAGTCTTGGGCCAGGACTCTTGAACCATTCACCTGAGGATTTAATAACCTTTTACAATAAATTCTTGTGAATTAACTAATATGACAGGGAAAAGGATGATGGGAATCCCAGCTTGATCAGCCTTGTCTCAGTCTTTAGGAAGACTATGGAGCAGTTCCTCAAAAAACTTGAACTCCAAAGGTCTCTTCCAGTCTAGTTTTTTCCTCATCTGTCATTGCTTTGCCTCTTTTACAAATATGAAGTAACTTTGACTGGTGATGCTTTCAATTCTGTTTATTAGAAAAAGGAGGAATAGCAGTAAACATTTCTGACTTTATTTCTTGCTTTGAATGACTTCTTTTCCTCTCTCAAAACTATTTCTTAGTCAAATATCACTCTGAGGCTCACATTGGGCAAATATGTTGGTAAAGTTTGTTGGAATAAGAGCTTATATAAATTCAGAGCTCTGGGACACTGCAGTTTATTGAGCTGCTTGCTGGATCAATTTTCTTCTCCACTACCTGCCAGAGGATGTCACAGTTACACAAAAATGGTGCAATAAATGAGCCAAATTTCTACTTCTTGCACTAAAAAGTGTTCTTGCATTAAATCTTTATGGTCTCCTCCAAGAAAGCTTTGACTTCAGCAGGAGGATAGCCTGAGGAAGGGAACAAAATTCAGCCTAGATTGTGTATTCAGTGAGGATTTATTTTGTGCTTTATGAACCTAGACTGAAGGCTTCTTAACAGATGTGAGAGATTTTACTGGGAGGAATTGTCAAATCTCCATGAGAAAAGCTTTCTCCCTGGTTTTATTAGTGAGCTGTATCCATGCAAGGGAATTCTGCTGTAAATAGAGCTAAAATGGGTGTCCCAGTAACAGTTTCATCATGATTTTATTATGAGGGCAATGCACTCTTGGCATTTGCTTCTAATTCTTTTCATTGTGACTTTCTGTGCTCTGTCCCAGCAGAACATCAAGGCAGAGAGGTGCTGCTGCTCCTGGGCTTCTGTGCCCTGGCAAAAGCAGTGTTGAGGTTATTGTGAGAGTTGTATTTAAATTGGGAAGCACTTCCCAATGAGCACTGCTTCAAATGGTACTCCCTGCAAAAAGTGAAGTGTCCAAAAGTAGCTTCCAAAGACACTTCTGAGTGCTGGAGAGATTATTGCCATTCCCCAGGCACAGGAATCTTAAGCGGCTTAACCAAAAACTGCAGGAGTTCATTGTGAGAACCCTGGGCAGCTGCCAGGAAAACTGAGCCATTTTTCTTTTCTTTCTTTTTTTCTTTTTCTTTTTTTTTTTTAATTTCAGTGGTGAAATCTCATGGATTAAAAAACAAAAACAAAAACAAAAACCCACAAAATAAAACAAACAAAAACCCTCAAGCACAAAAGAATTAGTGGCTAAATTATTTCTGTTGACTTTGCTGTCCAAGATACTCACTTGGGAACTGATTCTCAGAAGCTAAAATTAGACTGGCATCATATTTAAAGCCCTGGGATTTGTCATGGTCAATAGAACTGAAATAAAAACAGTTGGCAGCAACCTTTCTTTCCTACAGAGGTATCCTGCTAAAGTCTACTCAATTATACGTCATTTATCAATCATAATGGTGTCATGGTTATATTAATCAACTGCTAGCTTTAGTCAGACTAAACTTTATATCTCTCCAAACAAAGAACTCTTTTATTATAACAAAAATCAATCTCACTTGTTAAACCTCTGCATTAAAACCTAGAAAGTTCTCTGCTGTTTTTGTTTTTCCTCCTACTACAGCTCAGCACTAACACAGAGCTTCTGGTAGTCATTAACTAATACAGATGTTAATTAATTAATCATGCTTGCATAGTTCTCTATTAAATTGCCAGTCTACTAAAATTCATCCTTTCTGTTCCCTAAGGGTGTTTGGTATTTCAGTGAGGTCTTCTGTTAATTTTCTCTTTTCCACAGCATGTTTAACCTTCTTTTGCTGTCATTTGGAGGCATTATTATCTCAGTTATCCTCTCTTGAACCTCCTGTGTTGTCCATTTTTTTCCCTTGTTCTAACCAGAGATGTGCACTTGCCCCAGATTCTCTTCTGATTAAGTGTAAAAAGTCAGGAAAAAAACCTGAATCAGGGTTAACTCTACTAGAAGCCAGATTGTAGAATTCAGACCTGAGTTCTGGTTCATATTAAGATGCAATTTCTTTGATTTGTATTTATTTTTAATAAGATTTATCACTGCAGGTGATTAGGCATTGGCTAATAAATTGTGTCTAGCTTATGTGGAGAGAAAAAAAATCAGAGACTTGGAAAGATTAGGAAAAAAATATTCCAGGAATGATTTGGAATCTCAAAATCATCATCAGTAATGAGAAACTAAAGAAGTTCAACCTACCCCAAGATAAGGGAACTTGGAGAAAAGCTATAAAACCTTCAGGGAGAGGACTGCAGAGAGCTCTGAAATCAAACAAAAGGCACCAAACCCCAGAGTTTGGGAACTGGAGACAGAGTAGTTCAGGGCACATTTCAGACTGGCTGAGAGTAATTAACCATCAGAACAATTAACCTATGGACACAGTGATTTGTTGAAGTATTTAAATTGAGACTAAGTATTTTTCCTAGATATGTGGTTGTTCAGCCAGGAATTACTGGGTGAGATTCCTTGGCACTGCCTCCTGTATGAAGTCAGGATAATTCATCACAGGCTCTTTCAGCCTTGAAATTTAAGGCTCCAAATGTCGTCTGCTCAAAACCTAATTTTATTTTTTTTCTTTCTAAGTGTTTGGAGGGAAACACAAAACATCTCCTCTCTCAAAGTTCTTGCCCACACACATTCCCAACTGTTTTCCTGGAAATAATGCAGAATATGCCTTGTGATTCAAGACCCTTTACTCCTGTCCTGTAATGTAAAATCTCTTCTAATTTATTCCTGTTCTCAGCTATTGCACTGGCTGGAGTTTGATTGTGGCAGTTGCTCCCCTGTTGATGTTTCATTTCCAGCTGGTTTTATATACATATAGATATAAATATATATGTAAATAACAATGTTTCCTGCAGGCCATGTAATTATACCTGCAGATTTTCTCTCTGCCAAACCTTTCCTGTTATTGCTGCTTCCTCAGTGAGGCAGTGGGAGATTTGTTAGGCCAGCTCTCTGTGGGTAAATTCATGCTGCAATTTAGGTATCATTTGCTAAGTGTTCCATGCCAACTATCTCCTGCTATTTTTATTATTCAAATCATGCTTGTAGAGCCGTCTGGTTTCTTTTTTTTTTTTTCCCTTTTCCTATTCTTCTTGCTCTCTCTAATAAATGTAACACAGGTTTCATCCTACTGTTCTGTCAATCCTGAGGAATCTCTTTCTGCTGTTCCAGCTGCACAGCTTTGGCTGATTTCTGCCAAGTCAGAACTTGAGTTGTCATTTCTTTCCCTCTCCTCCCCCTTGGTTTCGTGTGCAGCCCCTCCTCACTCTCCTTGTGTAAACCAAGTGAAGGATAATGAAGTTTTATGCCTCTTCCATTTCTACCTTTTTTTTGTCTGCTTTATTTATCCACAAACCTGCTTTTCTCATCTACCTGTAGCTCCTTGCCTGGAAGCACATCCTGTGTGGCATTTGGCCTTCACCTTGATTGCCCAAATCCCCTTCTCTCCAATGTCCTTGCTATAAACCAGTGTTTTAGTGCTGCCTCTGCAGACAGACAGTGGCCACCCACGGGGGAAGTGCTCTGGCACTGAGCAGCTCCTTGCTGCTCCCTGCACCTCACATCTGTGCTGAAAGTGTAACATCTCTCAAGGAAAGGATGTTGTAGCCTCTTGCTAAGGCACTGATGACCCATTTTTATTTTCCCTCGTGCTGCTCAAAGACAAAAGAAGGTGAGACCATCCAAGGGAGTTCTCATGATTAATTGGTCTCTGCTACCTGTCCCAGAATGCAGATTGGAACTGGAACACGCCGGCTCCCCAAGCTGAATTCACAGAAAGCAGCTGGGGACTTTTCTAATAAGCAGCAGCAACACACACCTGCCACTAAATGTGTGAATGGCCTTTGAAATACTGGCTTGTTTCATGCATCAAAGCAGCTCTGGCTTTGCATGCAGTTATTTAAGCCCATTTGCATCCCCTCCCTCCTTGTCTGTGCCAGCCAGAGAGAGGCACTTTGAGAAGGATGCTTTCCTGTGTGGTACATTCATGTTTCAGGTTAAAGCCACGGGAGGTGCCTGATTTCCATTCTTCTGGCTGCATCCTCCCTGATGAGCTGATCCTTTGGCACATTAATACAGGAAACTGAGAGAGCTGCAGCACTTGTGCCATCATTGTGGTGCTTCAGCAGCCACTGTTTTCCAGTACTTAGGGTCCCACATCAATGGGGAACAGCAGAGCAGAGATGGGGAAATGCATCTGTGTCCCTGGAATAAGGAACATTGGAGTCAGCAGGCCCCCTCACAGCAGGCAAATTTAGCATTCAGATGAGTGTTGGAAGAAATCAGAGTAGGACAAGCTACAGAACAGCCCAGGAACATAAAAAAGGTTTGGACAGATGGGAAAGGGATCTCCAGAGCCACTTCCAAGCCCTATAGCCAAATGGAGGGATGTCTCACTTTAAAGGAGACCTGATGGGAGAAGGGGCAATAGGAGATAGGGGAATAATTATCTGGCCCCTTTGGAGTATTTTAAAACATGGTTGGTAACTTGGTTGAAAAATACTTTGCAGTGACTTAATCTGCTCTAAAATGAGTCTGTTTATTGATCCTTTTTCATGGGTTTGCTTCTGGGAAGGGTGGGCAATGTAGGGGTCCTGATGGCACTTTCAAGGCACTTCAGTTTGTGTTCACTGTAGAAGCCTCCAAGCACATAACGTGTGGTCATGCTCCACAAGTGTCACCAGCCTAGCAGATGTTGGCATTTGCAGCACATTGACTCTGGTCATTGCAGGAAATAACTGTATTATGCTTTCCCTCAAAGCCTGAGACTTTATCCTGCCTGTGTTGCTTTTATGCCTGGAGGAAACTCAACTTTAAGTCAGAAGTGCTGGGTCACCAGGCTTCACGTTATTAATTTGCATGGAGGAATTGTGCCTAGAGGAGCAGGCTTTTGTTTTGGGGCAGATTGCCCAAATTTCTCAATCCTTACCCCATGGTGGGTGGCTGAGTCAGAACTCCACCCTTGCCACTGTTCACGATGAAGCAACTGGTACCCACATCCCAACCCTCTCTCTGAGGCTTTGAAAGTGGAGATCCTGAATTATTTAAGGGTGTGAAGTGTTCCAGGGATCCAGCCTGGCAGTACAAAACCTTTCCTTGTTTGTTTTCAAATGGGTGCAATGCATAGGACAGTGTAATACAATATAATGTATATGATCGATATATTCACAGAATCATTTAACTTGGAAAAACCCTTTAAAATCAGCAAGTCCAGGCATTCCCACAGCACTAGCAAGCCCACCACTAACCCATGTCCCCAGGTGTCACATCCACATGGATTTTAAATCCCTCCAGGCATGGGGACTCCAGCAGTGCCCTGGGCAGCCTGTTCCAATGCCTGGCTATCCAGATATTTAAATGTATATATATATAAAATATACATGTAGCATTTCAGTAACTGCAGGTGGTTGGGGAGTGTGCTGTGGTGCAGAAGACACTTGAAACCATCAACACCTGGTTTAAAATCCCAGCATTAGGACAGAAGGGGTAAGTTCAGTGAAGGCTGTGGTGAGCACAAATAACACATTGTGAGGATGTTGTACATGGCTGGAAACCCAGCCTGGTACAGCCCTTCCAGAGACTTCTGTGCCACTGCTCATAAATTCACTTTATCTTTAATGATGCTGGGTGATCTCAGCACTCTTGGGGCACTGTGAGTATCAAAGGTGCAGCAAATATTTCCCATATTTCCTCCAGAGCTCATCCAGCCCAGACCTTGTCCCTGCAGCACAGCCCAGCTGCTGTCAGGAGCGTGGGGATGGCAGTCAAGGGGAGGGTTTAGCTTCTTGTTTCTGGGTTATCATAAAATGAGCTGTTCTGCCCTGCAATCCACAGACAGACAATCTGGGACAACAAGGCACGTAACATCATTTTGGTATTTTGAGAAACGGGGACAAAAGAATTAGAACAGTCTTGTTGGCTGCCTGCCTTCAAAATTTCTTTGTGACAGCCAGTAAGAATTTTTCAGTAGGAAAAAAATTCTAAGCTTTTTAACTGTGATATTTTTTGTAAGCAAAGAGGCAATTTATCGATATTTTTAGCAGTAAATGCAGCTTATAAAAAAAAAGCAAATTAGAAAAAAAGGTACTCTGAGCCTTCTAGCAATCAAACCATATGATTGCATTTCCCTCGTCACTATAATTTACTGCAAGGACAATGTTGATGAAAATTAGACAATATTTTAAATTTTCTGTCATGCTGACAGGAATTTAATGTCAGTTTTAATGGTATCACACATCCCAGTTTTATAACACAAATTTAACTATAGAACTTGAAATCACTGTTGGATCTGACACTTGTAAAATTAATAAACAGATACATTTCAGTTTGACTTAATAAGTGACTTGATGTCCTGTACAGCACATTGTGAATTATAGAAACAAACACCACTCTCAGGGAATTATTTTTTCTGCTGCTTTTGCTTTTAATCCACTTTGCTGTTATTAACTTCTATCAAATATAAAACCTTATGAGCAGCATGCAAACAATAAATCCCATGCAGGCCTCAGTTGTCTTTACAGCACCATTTAAAAAACAAATGATTACTTTAAAACAGACAGAAAACTTGACTCTGCTGGTGATGAAGGAAAACTCTGAGATAAGACCATAACTAAGATGAGGCTTTAGATCTGAAGCTTGGGTAACTGGTGATGGAGGAGGATGGATGTGTCCTGTTCTCATTGGAACTGTGACCCTAAAACACCCAGACCCTTTAAGGACCTGCCAACATCCACAAAATGAATGCCACAGAAAAAGAAATTGCATTTGATTTCTTCCTGTGAACAATTGCACCAGTTCTATCCTGGGATTTTGTGTGAAGAGCTGCAAGAAAAAACTTGGGATTAAGAGAAAAATGCCCTACTTTGCTTCTGCCTATATGTGAGACCCAGCATCAACCACCCCGTAAATTTTCTCAATTTTCTCAATTAAACCTCTCAGTCAGGATAAAGTAGGTGTTCAAGATGATACCAACATGATTTATAAAGGAACATGTGTAACTAAGGAAAATTTGCAAGACAGCTGGATTAAATTGACTAATGGAATATTTTTACAGGCCTGAATGTTGCCATATTTTACTTGAGCAAGTACTTGGGCAGATAAACATCTGGTGAGACACAGAAATACTCCCAGCTGGGTTTCCAGGATGTTTTTCCGTTTGTTACCTATAGGGCAATTTGAATGTGAACTGCAAGTTGTCTTTAAAATCTGATTTCAGACCCTTCAAGAGTGCAAGAGAGATGCTTCATTAGCTTTACCAGAGTTGATTTCTGGTTGATTTAGCTGCCTGTGATGCTGAGATATTTGTTTGGTCACCAGATTTCCTTTCTCCACTGCCTCCCTTACAGATTTCAGCTGGAGATTTCAACAGTGAGTCAGTCAGTTAAAATCTTTAAGATCAAAAGCAATATCAAATTGTTATAATTATTTTTTAATGGATAACTTAGTTTTATCTTCTATGTCCCTGGAATAAGTCAAGGCACATTTTCAAGCTGTTCACAATAATCTGCAGTGGTCAATGACACAAAAAAAACCCTGATTAGGACTGAAAAACAGAATCAAATAAAAAAAGAATGTTTCTAGTCTAAAATTCAGTTTGTTCTGAAGGAAGCAATGTGGAAATTTTGTGATTTGAAAACACGAACCCTGGTATTTTTAAATCATTATTTATAATTTTGTAATGGAAATGGAATCCCTGTGAATTTCTATTCAGTTTTAGGCAACCCCTAAAGCAGGGAAAACTTTAAAAGCTGTGTATATACAAATATATAAATCTATACTTTTATTTACTGACCTATTACTGCCCTTTATTGGGATGATACTGCAAGTTACTTTTAATTAAGGTAGTGATCCCTAGGGAAGGGACAGGGAAAGAGGGAAATTCTACTGCTTGGGAACCTGAAGTGAGGGAAAGGGCAGTTTGTTGTTAAATTGGATTGCAAATAGCAAAGCAGAGAAATACTGCAGTGTAGAAATCTCTGGCTCTGGAAGTTACATATCATTTCTCCCTGCTGAATTTTCATGCTCTTACTTTACAGAACTGCTCTGAAATGGATTCTGTAATTTTTTTCAATGTGATGATTATTCATTAGCCATGAATATTCAAGATTTGAGCTATTATTTGAATGCAGTTGGCCAGATACATTGTATGTAGTGTCTGCTTCTTGATTGGAGAAAAACAGAGCAATTCTTTGTTCAAATATTTGCATCCACACATTTTCCATTTGTTTTTAAACAACAGTCATACATTTGAATTTAAAGTGGCTGTGACATAGCCTGATACCCAGTTAGGAATAAAATTCCCTGGAAGGATAACTCAAGTGTTGGACTTGGAGAGCAGATTTAAAAGTGGCACAAATATGGGTGATGAGTTGCAGTGTCTAGTTTGTCTTGAAGCTCATAATTCATAGAATCATTTAGGTTGGAAAAGACCTCTAAGATTATCAGATCCTACCACCAACCCAGAACTGCCAAGGCCACCATTAAACCATGTCCCCAAGGATTTTAATTCCCTCCAGGAATGGCAACTCCACAGCTGCCCTGGACAGCTGTGCCAGGGCTGGACAATCCTCTTGATCAAGAAATTCCTGAAGCATGAAAGGGGAAAGCAGAAATAAGATCAGTGCCTATGGAGAATATGGCAGAGAAGTTCTGCCCATGCCAGGACTCTCAAGGCAAAATAAGAAATCCCCTAAAAAATGAAGCTCTCTATTTCTATGTGTGTATGCAGTGCTGGCCTTGCAGAGGTGGAGCCTATGCTTTATTGTTATTTTTATTTTATTTTTATTTTAATTTTTTATTTTATTTTTTATTTAATTTTTGTTTTTTATTTTATTGTTTCCTTCTTTAATATTGAGGATTTGCGGCAACTTTTTATTTCAGTAGCTGTTTTGGGGCTTCATTTTTTCCTTCCCTGGGTATTTTGGTGAACCATGTCTTGCTCCCGGTCCATCAGGTTTGGAGCAGAGGGAAGGGACAGCCACAGAGTGGCTCCTCAGTTAGGGACAAGGCTGCAGCTTCAGCTTGGATGAGCTGAGAAGGGGAAATTGAGGGGCTCACCAGGTGGCATGGCCCTGGAAATCACCTGTCACTTCATTAGCCACGCTTGGATTAATTCCTGCCAGGCCACCAGAATGTCCCATCCTCTGTCCAGGCAAGATCCTGTTCTTTCCCTTAAGTGTCCTTGCCTCCAGCAGCGGGGGGAGGCTTGTGGGGTTTCTGCTGTCCTCCAAGATCTCTTTGGAGCTGTCCCACACATCTTGGTCCTGGAGGGCAGAGTAGGTGCACAGGCTGTGTTGGTCCATCCTGTGCTCACCTCACACTGGGGAGATCCAGCTATGGATCTCTGCACTCCAGGGAATCTGTCTGCAGCAATCCCTTGGCTGTCCTGCTCCAACAGGCCTAGCAGGGGGCTGAGGCTCCCCAGAAAAACTTAAGAATGCTCAGCATCACAAAATATTCATGGCTTCTGCAGTTTGTTACCAGCCAGGTTGCTCTAAGTGTGATGTAAAATGATTCCATGCTCAAGTTTAAGTTTTCTTCCTCAGCTTTCCTTCTTTTCCTAGTGACCAAGTGCATCCCTAAAGGGAGAGGGCAATCAGTCTGCTCCATGCACTGTTAGTTCTAGTACAGCCAACATGTGTAACAGGATGGGTTTGGTTTTATTTTTTTTT
>VWZV01015316.1:631176-642581 GCA_013397155.1 Irena cyanogastra | reverse complement strand
GTTGGAAAAGACCTCTAAGATTATCAGATCCTACCACCAACCCAGAACTGCCAAGGCCACCATTAAACCATGTCCCCAAGGATTTTAATTCCCTCCAGGAATGGCAACTCCACAGCTGCCCTGGACAGCTGTGCCAGGGCTGGACAATCCTCTTGATCAAGAAATTCCTGAAGCATGAAAGGGGAAAGCAGAAATAAGATCAGTGCCTATGGAGAATATGGCAGAGAAGTTCTGCCCATGCCAGGACTCTCAAGGCAAAATAAGAAATCCCCTAAAAAATGAAGCTCTCTATTTCTATGTGTGTATGCAGTGCTGGCCTTGCAGAGGTGGAGCCTATGCTTTATTGTTATTTTTATTTTATTTTTATTTTAATTTTTTATTTTATTTTTTATTTAATTTTTGTTTTTTATTTTATTTTTTCCTTCTTTAATATTGAGGATTTGCGGCAACTTTTTATTTCAGTAGCTGTTTTGGGGCTTCATTTTTTCCTTCCCTGGGTATTTTGGTGAACCATGTCTTGCTCCCGGTCCATCAGGTTTGGAGCAGAGGGAAGGGACAGCCACAGAGTGGCTCCTCAGTTAGGGACAAGGCTGCAGCTTCAGCTTGGATGAGCTGAGAAGGGGAAATTGAGGGGCTCACCAGGTGGCATGGCCCTGGAAATCACCTGTCACTTCATTAGCCACGCTTGGATTAATTCCTGCCAGGCCACCAGAATGTCCCATCCTCTGTCCAGGCAAGATCCTGTTCTTTCCCTTAAGTGTCCTTGCCTCCAGCAGCGGGGGGAGGCTTGTGGGGTTTCTGCTGTCCTCCAAGATCTCTTTGGAGCTGTCCCACACATCTTGGTCCTGGAGGGCAGAGTAGGTGCACAGGCTGTGTTGGTCCATCCTGTGCTCACCTCACACTGGGGAGATCCAGCTATGGATCTCTGCACTCCAGGGAATCTGTCTGCAGCAATCCCTTGGCTGTCCTGCTCCAACAGGCCTAGCAGGGGGCTGAGGCTCCCCAGAAAAACTTAAGAATGCTCAGCATCACAAAATATTCATGGCTTCTGCAGTTTGTTACCAGCCAGGTTGCTCTAAGTGTGATGTAAAATGATTCCATGCTCAAGTTTAAGTTTTCTTCCTCAGCTTTCCTTCTTTTCCTAGTGACCAAGTGCATCCCTAAAGGGAGAGGGCAATCAGTCTGCTCCATGCACTGTTAGTTCTAGTACAGCCAACATGTGTAACAGGATGGGTTTGGTTTTATTTTTTTTTTCCTGAGGGCAATAAAAACTGTATGAGATTGCAAAAGGTTTATGTATGTTTTATAGCAGGAGCAGCCATTGGAGCAAAACTACATTGTTTTCCTCTTTCATGCTCACTTTCTGCTTTCAGACCACATCACTGTGAAGTCAGGCAGGAGGTTCTTCAGCTTCACAGCATGACTCAGGGAAAAAAATTAGCAGTTATGTTGTGTATTTATGCAGTGGCATTAAGCAGGTTGTAAATGTTATAAATCAAACAAATAGGAGGTTAGGTATGTTAATGCAGAATGTTTCCCATTCAGATCCCCTAATCAAGCAGGAAACTCAGGGTGTAAAATACCTGGTGGAATTCACTGAAGTCAAAGGCTGGTCTTTGCCAGGTTTCCCTGGGTGGGTTCCACAGCTCACTCACTCCATTTTATTTCCAGGACAACGGGATTTTCAGCAATCATAGAACAGTTCAGATTGGAAAAGACCTCTAAGATCTTGTTCTAAGTCCAACTGCTAACCCAACACTGCCGTGAAATGTAAAATTACACTCTGAAAATGCTCAGTGACAAGCCCAGAGATGGCATAACGTGATTCAGATGAGTTATGCAAGTTCCATGTCACTGCCATTATGGATGAGTGGTGGAAAAGCTGAAAAGTTTAATCCCACTGAATGTGTTGGTCATGTGTTTCGTTTGGCTTCTTGCTGGAGACAGTGCTAGGGAGAACTGACATATGTTTTTTTCAAGGAATAGCGAAATGATTTGCAAAATGCTGGGGCTGCCCGTGCCTTGTGCATGTTTATTTTCTGTAAGTAGATGTTGTGGATCTCCCAGATTAGAAAATTCAAGGTGTTGCTGATAAGTGCAGGCAAGTTTTGATAGCAGGCAGTTTTCCAGTTCCCAATTCTTCTGGAAGACTGGTGGCTTTTGGTGCTGAGAAATCTCCTGTCAGCTGCTCCTTCTCTGTTTCCTGAAGCCTGGATTGTCCTCCCTAAAGGTGGGATCAATTTTATTGCCTTTGAAAGTAATAGGAAAAAACCTCATTTTAAATTTGGGAAGAGGCAAGAGTGGAATGTGTGATTATGCAAAACGTATAAAAGTTAAGAGTGAATCAACTGCTACCTCCTCCCCACAAAAACAAATAAAAATTAAATAATGGTATTTTTGGTAAAAACAAAACCCCACAAAGAATTGGCTGCACCGTGGGCTCAAAGGATTGATGTCATGTAAATAAATCCCCATGGGAAGCTGTAAATGTTACCCTGCTCCCCATCAGTTTGTCCTCAGATGGCCTCTGACAGAAGGAATGTTTCTCCTATCACTGAAGTCACCTGATATGGAAAATTAAAAGCCAAACTAAACTTGAGGTCTTACCCTATCCCTGAAACAAACACTGTAAAAGTTTATCTTGTCTTTAATATCCTAATAGTTGCAGTTCAGTTTAAATGCTAATCAGCATCAAAGTGCTAATTAATATTGGCATTTTCCATCACAGAGGCAAAAAACATAATGGCCTCTTGCAAGTCAGTGTTGAATTCCATGGAAAACTGAGACTCTGCAGTGGCTTACCATCTTCTGTCACAAAACTAGGTAAAAAATAATCCATCAAACACTAGGATGTAAATTTTTCTTAATTCCAAGAAAAAAAAAATCATAATTACAAGGAGTTCAATGGCACCCA
Source organism: Irena cyanogastra (assembly GCA_013397155.1). Lineage (NCBI taxonomy): Eukaryota > Metazoa > Chordata > Aves > Passeriformes > Irenidae > Irena > Irena cyanogastra. The sequence goes on along the minus strand of VWZV01015316.1, from coordinate 639,667 downwards.
AACCAGTCTCTTATTGTGTTCTTTTCTGGGATACTTTGAACATGTGCAGTATTGAATTGGTGTTCTAAAGTTTTGATAGTTTAAGGTTCATCCTGTGCTGGCTCTGCTCCTATGTGGTTTTTTATACAGTGGTAAATCACTCTTTAGGACTGTAAAATAAACATTAAGAGGTCAGTTCATTTACAGTTTGCCCTTTTGGAAATATTCTTACACAGGTCCATTACTTTGCTGTATTATGGGATAAGATCCTTAGCAGTCCTGATCATAACCTTGGTTTTAACACTGTTTGTCCTTCCAGCCTCCTCTGGGACTTTCTTTTTCCTGAAAAAGAGAAATAGTCTCTATAGACAAGTGAACAAAATCTTTGAGTCCATGGAGAGGTTGCTGAGCTTGATACATATTTGTTCTACAGCCAATTGTGGCATTAAAATTTGCCTGCTATGGCAAATGTCTTCAACTTCTGATAAACTTGGGGAATTGTCCCATTCCCAGAGCAGCCCTCGAGCCTGTGGCAGCTGAGTTTCATAGCTCTGAAACCCAGCTGACACTGCCAAGAGCAGAGTGCTGTGTGTGAACCTGAAAACTTGTACTTCACCACTGCTTCTTCCAGGGGAAACTTGTTTGTAAATAATATAATTTGTAAATAAAAGAATTAATTTCACTTCAGTGTTTCTACTGTTGAAATGACAAAAATCACTGACTGAGTTGGCCTTGCCTGTGTTTCAGATTTCCCAATTTCATCTATTTGGGATAGTTCCAGGAGCCTGAATGTGACAGAAAGTTTTTAGCAGTTTCTTGTCCTGACTTCTTCATTTCCTAAGTATTTTAGTTTCTCACTGCCTACAGTTGGGGTTTTATTCTGTCACTGTGCTGTTTTGGGTGTTTTCCTGGAAATATGAGCCAAGCTGAAATTGTGAGGTTGTTGCTCCTGGAATTTTTCAGTACAGACATCTGATTCTCTTTTGAGAATCAAGTTTTCTGCCAGTATAGGACAGTTCATGTTATGTACAAACACTTGTATTTGCAGGAAATGCATGGAATGCAGAGAAATAACAAATTTTTTTTGTTTTCAGTCATTTCACACCCAGAGATTTATTTTGACACTGAGGGATTTTGCTCTTTCTTTACGTTACCTTGGAAAAATAAGTTATTAAATGACCATTTGGCTTGACCTGCTGCTGGAGTCAGGAGCTGGCAGAGGTTGTCAAGGTGTCTCCAGGAGATGGTTGGTGACATTTTGAAGCTGGCACGTGTGGGAGCTGAGTTTCAGAGGGCACAGAGCCCTGTGAGCAGCTGCAACTTTGCTCTTTTAAGCTGCCTTTTACTTGCTTGAATAACTGTGGTTTTGATGAAACCAAGGAAAGCAGTGGTGAAGGGAATTCGATGTAATGACTGTAAAAACAAGTGGAGGAGAAAGGGGACATCCATGGCCTCAGTGTAACTTATCTTTGACAAGCTGATCTGTTATTTCTCACTGATGGAAAGGTTAAATCCATTAACTGGTGGTCTTCCACTGAGGACAGGGAGCTGACAAGGCATGAAGGGCTTGAGCCAGCAAGACCACAAAGTACTTGATCTTTGAATGCATGGCTTTTATTGTCAGCAGCAGAGACGACTTGACTTTCATATGTTCCCCCTACGTGTGAGGAAGTGAACATAAATTAATAGCTACAGTAATTTCCTCTGGGTAAATCTATCTAAATGATCTGAAATACCAGGATGCTGAAAGGCTAATGGCTTCCCTGTCTGACATGATGAACATCTACAGCTGTTTGTGGAGCCAAAGGCAGGTCTGGGTGCTCGCTGTCTTTCAAAATCAGGTCACAGCACCAATCACATCTTTCCACACAAAATCCCCTTGATTTTAGTAAAATTTACATGAACTGGATGACAGCCTGATGTGCTGATGCTGTATCTGACTTTCTAAATACTACAAGGCTTGGAAATGACTGCTCTGTTTGCCTTCTGAGGGATGTGAGACTACAGGTGGAGTGTTTTTGTCCCCAGCTGGTGAATGTGTCACTGTTTTGCACTTTGATCTATGCAACAGTCTGTAGTCAGATACTCAAAGTGACCAGTTAGCAGATCTGGGGGACTTGCTGCCCAGTAATGGTTGCACACATCCAGCCTTGCCCAGCAACAAATAAAACAGATTAGCCATAAAGTTCTAATTGTATCCTTAATACATGGCTATTTAAATTGATGAGTTTACCTGCCCCTTTAGTGAGGTGTGTAAGCATGTGTGAGTTCCTCCACCTCTGCAGTGAGAAGGAAATCAGGTTCCTGTGATCTTCTAACCCTTGTAATCCAAAGACAGAACTCTTGCTCAGTGATTTGCTACCAGCCACTGTGGCCTGTGTTGTCAATTCAAATGAAAGACAAAAGAAAAATCAAGAGGGGAAAAAAAATGTCTGTTTCATGTCCTTTCTTTTTGCCCTGGGTCTCTGTGACATGCCAGCCATCAGACAGTAGTCACATATATTTCATTTTCTGAAATTGATTAGCAGTTTGCAAGAGGCTGAGAAGCAATAAAGTCTAAGCTTATCTAACACCGGGTAGCATTAACTACAGTTCAGAAACTTCCAACTAATATGAGAGGGAACATAATTTGGATTTAGCAAGAAGCAAGATTTATGAATTCTTCATTCACTGTGACTAACTCATGCCCTTGGGAAAGTTTCTCCATCTCTATTTTACCAGATCTATGTGGAAAATGAACTTGACACTGAAGGTATTTATGAACTTTGGAAATTCTATGTAAATAAACCCAAGTAGTCAATGATTGGTAAATACATTTAACCTTAAAAAAATAATTTATCTGCTCTTGTTTACCAAAGGTTGCTGAGATATCCCTGAGGTGAATGCTGACTAGAAGAGGGTAGTGCTTTGCCTTGTTTACAAAGTGGAGATGATATTCCTGCATAATAAAAGCTGCCTTTAGCAGGGAGCATCTCTTCCCCTTGTTGAACAGCCTCCTCTTTTGGCAGAGACAAGCTTCATGAAGATCAAGTGCATGTTCAGCTTGACAGCAGAGAGCCCTCATGGGTTTGATGACCTCCATATTTTAACAACAAACTTCAGTAAACTCTAATTTTTAAGACGTGGAGTCTATGTAATCCCCACTTTGTATGACTCAGCTCTGACAAAATGTTGTTGTGTAACTTCCAAACCAACACAGCCTTAGCAAATGGGTGTTTATGGCTGTGAGTGGTTAAATGTGGCATATTCCTGGTCCTGAGGAGTAAGCTTTGAGACAGAAAACCTTAACATGAAAAGAAAAAATGTTAGTAAATATTCCTATTGGCAGGAAAAGGAGAACATCTGCTCAAGTCACTAGTGGTTTGTTGCCTGAGTTAGCAGCAGGGCAGCCTACAGCTAATTAGCTATGGCTTGATAAGAGAACAGGAGTGCAGTGGATAGAAATGTTGTCATCTGAACTTGCTTGAAATCCCTCTAAAAGCATTAAAAACATGACACTTGTCTTTCCTTTTAAATTCTTTCCTTGGTATCTTTGGAAATTGCTGCAATGACTGCTTAGCTGTGAGTGCAGACCCCCACTGGAACCTCTGTGCATGAAATGTCCTGATTGGATCTGGTTTTCATGAAAGCATTTCAGTAAGCACTTGTCCATTCCTACCCAGAAATTTGCACATAAGCACATGCAAAGCACTGAGCACATCTCCCAAACTCCAATTTAAACACAGATTTTTCCACATATGCTGAGGCAACACTGAGATTAGCCAGAATATGGAATTTGCATTCTTTTAAGCTTTTATTGTGGGTCTGGTCTTGAGAGCAGTAGAGCCAGGCTGAGTTTGGGACCACAGGCTCCAAACATCTCTCCTGCTTTTTTCCTAAACTCACCTTGTGCAGGGATCTCTCAGATTCAAAAGGGATCTGTCCATTCCAGCACCTTTGAATCTCAGATATCTGCAGTTGGCTTTGGTGTAAGGGTGAGGTAATTGTGGGTGCCAACTTAATTAACCTTGCATGTCTGTTATGTTAATTGCTAAGACAGGCCTGCTAATGTCTGGAAACAGGAATAATCTCCAGGATGTTTCACTCTTTTCCTCTGTTCCTTGCAGTCTAAGTCTGTAATTTATATTTTGTGTAAGATGCTTCTTTTTGGCATGGCTCCTGTGAGAGTTAAATGCTAAATTCCCTTGAGAAGAATATTTTAAAAAATGATACCTATTTTTATAGGCAGAGAAACTCTATGCATTTGAACAAGGTGAGTAACACTTGTTTTCCATTGTATCTGTGACTGACACACTCCTCTGATGAATCTTTGGTCATCTGCACTCACTCAGCTTTATCCTCAGCCAAAAGTGTGATAAATGAGCTGCTTCTCTGATTATTTCTGAGTGCATGGATGACTGCTGTCTTCCAGTTTTATTACTGCCCAGATACAGTAAAGAACAGAAGGAAGTTGGGGGACATTCAGCAAAAGCCAGAAGTACCATATTTAAATTCCACTTTTGCTTTGCTGTGTTCTGTTTCATTGTTCTCATTGATTTCAGTTAGTTCAGACAGGAAATCCCATTGATTAGAGGCTTTCAGAGGCCGTGGGCTCCAAGTGAAACGGAGGCACAGGAGCACAACATCTGCTGCACACAACAGTAAAAGTGAGGAGATCCTTTAAAAACTGCATTTCTAGCTGGAGGAGGCTGTGCTGCTGTGGAGGCATGGTTGGGATGGCTGGGGAGGAGGAGGAGGAGGAGGAGGAAGGCCCAGCTCTGGATTAAACCACACTCCTCCTCCGGGGCTTCAGATTAAGCAAGATCTTTTGCTACTGGTGTGTAAAATTCTCAGGTTGCTTTACACACGTTGCAAAGCCAATCTTATTTCTGTGGCTTGCTGTCCCTGGAAAAGGAGTGGCAGTGGAGCAACCAAAGCACTGTGGGCACTGGGGTGGCACCAGTGGTCTGGAGAGTCGTGGTGATGTCCAACAAGACAGGCCAAGCCCTTAAAATAAACCATTGTGTCACTGTGTCATCGTGCTTGTAACCCGAGGGAGAAATTAATTAACCATGGAAATCAGAAGAGCCAAATCACAAAACCATCACAAGGAAAAAAGAAAGGCACCCAAACTTTTGGTACAGGAAATTGAGATGATTTGTTGTTTAATTTTTGCTGCATAGTAACAATTATTGCTTTTATACTAACTTGTAGAAGAATTATTTTCTTCAACGTGAATGAGGTAAGGAGGGGAAGTTAGGGAAGCCTTTCATTCTATTTTTTAGATAGCAAGAAACTTGCAACAGATGACTACATGGTATTTTATCTCTAATGGAAAGGAACAGATTTCTTTCCTTGTCAGTCATTAATGTTAAAAAGTATTTTATCTTGGAGAGCAAGGAACCTAGTAAAAACTGACACAAACTTTTTTATATTTAAATGCCTTATTATCTTAAAGGGCACAATAATCTTACATCAGGAGACATTCATGTATTTAACACCTCTTCCAGATCTGTGTCTAACTGGTGCTTTTAATGGCTTCTATTATTCCTGAAGAACATAAAGAACTGCTGGAGGAATCTATTCACAGACACTGGGGAAAAAAAAGTCTGCATTAATTTAACTTTATATTGGTTTAAGCCTAATAAACTGGCTTATTAAGGCCAACTGATAAACCATGTCTGAATAGAAGGGGTAAAATAATTACTGAAGAAGTATGGAAGCAAAGTGCAATCATGGGATAAAGATGTCAAAACATCCCTCCTAAAAAGAGCTTAGGAAGTCAAAGAGTGTTGAACAGAGCATAGAAAAGGATTGAGAATTCAGTGGTGAAGGTCATATGGGCCTTAAGAGTGAGAGGGTTGAGACCTTGTCTTGTAAGCAAAAGTATCCTTCAAAATTATTGGAAAGATTTAATTTGGCCATGAGAGTACTTTTTATGGGGTTCAGAAAAGGTGCAAAAAGAGCTAAATAAAATTCCCTACTAATTTATACAACTAGATCTTGTATAAGATTTCATAAGTTTGGAAACTCATGAAATGCCAAAAAATATGTAGGTGGTATTTTTATTTTAACAAAATATTTAACTTTTTACCTCTTTTACAAGAAATCTGAATTTAGAGTCAGGCACATTATTGCTTTAGTCCTACCTCAATTTCTTGTCATTCAGCTGATGCAGGGTCTGTTTGACAGTTTTAAAGATCTTGTAACAAGCCTAATGCCGGACTTGCATTTGAAATTACCAGAATGCACTGAAACCAGGGCATTAATCTGAAACAATGAGAGGTTAAAAAGTCCTTGAACCTTCCTTTGCTATGAATAAGAACCATGGGTTTCATCCCACCTGCCCTTCTCAGCCTACAAAGAGCTCATTCTCCAGGCCGGTATAATTAATAATCAACTGTACCCATGGAAGGAAGTTCCCTGGAGCTGCACAGTTCTGTAATTCCTATGAAATATGGAGATTTGCTCTGGCTCCACCTCCTTTTTCTGAAGGATGAAATGTCACAGGCAAAATTTCCTAATACCATGTCCAACCTTTCCAAGTTTTTCAGGCAACTGATTGTAGTTGGGGGTGGCTGCTTTGCCCTGGTTTTCTTGGCTCAAGAAGCTCCTGAGGGTCACCATAATGTTTTTTAAAAGGACTAAACCTAAACTTCTGCAAGCTGAAAATTTATTTAATTATAGATAAAGCTTTGGCAGGACTTAACAAGGAAAAGTTTTAGACATAACAGTCAAAATGTAGGGGATATAAATCTGTGCTTCCAGTGGTATTGAGAGTGTACTTGAAGGATGCTGAGTTTCTCTTACATCTCAGGCATTGCAAAGGTATGTGCTGTTTAGTTTGGTCATACTTTGAGGCTATTCATGTGGAATTCGATGAATTAAATGTCCATAAAAATATTTTTTCTTTCCACTTTTTGTACACTGGTCATTGGCTACAATATTGAGTTTTGAATTAAACAATAAAAATTAATGAAAAACTGTTGTTATGTATGGTTTTTGCCCTCCTCTTTTGTTGCTGTTCACTGTTTGCAAGTTTTTAATTGTAAAAGATGCTGTAGATGAAATTTTTCTCCTTAGCATTGCTGTCCTATTTTCCCCGTGATATCCCCAGGGGATCTAACATGAGTTTAAGTAAGTCCATTTTTTCTCGACTGACAGAGCAAATGTTCAGATGCTTTAAAATTTAAAGATCAAAATGTAGGCATGGGTAAATCAGCTCAGAAGAGGTAGCAAATTCTCATTCAAGCCAAATAGTCTTTTTTGTTGTTTGTTTGCTTGCTTAATTCTCCTCAGTTTTGTTTGCTTTTAATTTCCCATATGGATGTTGCATTTTGAGAGCTTGGCAATCCTTCACTATACCTAAAATCTCCATGTTTCAACAAGGACTTGCAACCAGAAGGGAGAATGATGTGTGAACTTTGCCAGTGAATGCACCTATGTGTGCAGGTCCTCTTGTGTGAAAATTATTTTCATGTCTGAATGTTCATTAATATTAATCAGGTAACATAGTTGCTCTGTATATATTAAAGAATATTCCCCTTTTCAAGGACATTTCTTGTTTGAAAAAGAGCTACCATGGTAAAAAAGTTTGGTCGCTGTACAAAGCAGTTCAGGAAGTCCAAAAGTGAGTTACTGAAGATTTTTATGTGCATTTTCTGTTCTATGCAGTTTGAAATGGTTTATATGGAAAAAATGTAGTGGAGGTCATTGTGCCTATGGGTTGACACATTCAACTAGTCTGAAATCCATATTCTTGTGTGGAGTAACTTGAGATTTGCTCTAAATGCCATTATTGATTCAAAGTTCGAGCTCTTTGAGGGTAAACAGAGTCCAAGATGTTTTGAGGATGACATTTTGCCGTGGTCCTAACTTTGTTGCATCAGCCAAGGATCACGGTTCTCACGTCTCCCGGTCCTTCCAGTGTTTGGCAGAGATCGTAGCTCGGGGTGGGTGTGTGAGATCCAGTCCGTGCCCTGACAGCCTGCTGTGCTTTCGGGCTGCCCTGCCGAGCCGTGGCTGCCCCTGGAAGCAGGCTGGGCATCAGCAGCGGCGCAGTCGGAGCGTGCGGAACCAGCACATCCCTGCCCGCATCTCCAGCCGGGACTGCCCCCGGCTCCACAGCCGTGCCCCCCGCGCCCTCCGCACGCTCGTGTTGAGCCTGGCTCCTTCCATTCCTTGGCAAACCGGTGTGTCGGGAGAAGTTTCGGACGGAGACTTTCATCCCCAGCACCCGCAGCAACAGCAGCGGAGCCTCTGACAGCCGCCCGTGCCGGGACGCGCGGGATGCTCCCGCCCAGCTAAGCGTGCTCGGGCCGGTCCCGGGGCAGCAGGATTAAAAAAAAAAAGCAACCCAAGAAATGGACTGCGCGGGCAGCGGCGCTGGCTGAGATCCGATCTCGGACAACCCTCGGTGCCCCGCCGGCCGCGCAGGTACCCCCGGCCCGCGGCGCTGAGGGGGCACGGCCGGGGCGGGGACGCGGCCCTGGGCGGGAGCGGCCGCTGAGCGCGGCGGGCGCAGGGGGCGGCC